>JAOTRH010182620.1:0-11946 GCA_034768845.1 Heliamphora exappendiculata | reverse complement strand
TAATTACCCGGGCTTTAATTAAAAAATCTTAATTAATTTTTAACACAAAAAATAAATAAATAATTATCTATTTATTTATCCATTTTAAAAAATTGCTAGGATTATTTATTTTATAAAACCGTTTTTCCTAATATATTTTTGATAATAAAATCATGCATAAAAAGAAAAACAAATAAAATAAAATCCATCTACGCAATAAAATAAAATAAATAAATAAATAATTAAAATAACGACAATAAAAACAATAAAAATCGTTATGATCCGGATCCTACATTTAATCTTTTAATCCGACGGTCTCAGATTAAAGATTAAACGGTTAGGGTTTTAAAACCCTAAACCAGCCGTCAAAGACTCAACCTTCTTTCTTAGCCCCCGGACTACCGTCACAGCCCCGGACCACCGCTGGAACGCCGAAAAAATGATGAAAAAGAAGCCCAAATAGCCCCTTAAGTTGCTGAAAAATCTGATGTGTTTGGCAGCCATGCGCCGCCAATTTTCAGCCGTTGTTTGACCGCATTTTCGGACCCAAAAGTGTCCCCAAAAAATACTGGAGCTAGCTAACATGCCAGACCAGATCTTCGCAGAAAATTGCCTCAAAATTCAAAGCAGAAGTGCCCCAAAAAATCCCCAAAATTCACGTCACTGTTCATGGAGGGATTTGCAGCACCTTCTTTGAAACTTTTTTCGGACCCCTTCCCTTCGTCGCCTTGCCGCCATCGAACCACCGTTGGAAAGCTAACGGATTGAACTTAATTTCAACAAAAAAATCCCATCAAAAAATATTTTCGAAAGCCCCAAAAACGAACCGCGAACATGGCGCCACGCTGCTGCGTTTTGCAGTTGCTGCCACACCTTGTTCCTTTTCTTTTTTGTTTTTGTTTCTCATTTTGCGTGATTCGATTACAATAATGATCCAAAAAGAATGAGAATGATATAATATTTTACATCGTAAAAAAAACCTATACCCTACGTAGGAGGTGTACAACCGATCTAATCTCAATATAAAACCGCCGAGATAAACGGTTAAATAAAAATGATATAAAATAAACTATTCATTCGCACATTTAACTGGATCATAATGACATTGGCTGCAAAACAAATGTTAGCACAATGGTTTTTCATGGAAAACCGCAACCATGGCTCCGATACCATTGTTGGAACGCGGAAAAAAAAAGAAGAACCGGCGCCATGACAGTAAAAAATGGCGCATGCATTTTTCATAAAAAACCATATCCATGAACAGATATATTAAGATTAGATATACTTTTAAGAAACTTGTTCAACTTTATTTGATGCAGAACAACGATCCGAGACAACCGAATGATCTTCTCACGTATATCCCGACGCACACGACGATCCTGGCGAGTGGGCATTGATCCGGATCTTCGTGTATCCTTGCCTTGGTTTCTTTCTCAAACTATTTCTCACCCAAAAAAAAATAATTTACTAAAAGGGAGAGGGGGCGGTGGCTTTGGGCGAGAAATTAGGTTAGGATTTTACTTCTTAAGCTTCTTTTTTATATAAAGAATATATCTCTTAAGATATATATATGGCATTTATATATATCTCTTTTTAAATAATATCAAGAGATATATATATCCATAAACAAAAATTCACCACCTAATTAGGGCTGGCTACCTAGGGAGAAAACCCTAGGTGTGCCCAAAGACTAAAGCACCCCCCATTATTTAATTTAATCCCCGAATGTTCCCGGCGGAAAAATCGATATTCAAATTAAATTAAATAATTACTGAAACCGACAAGTAAAAATCCATGCGTATAATGGACTACATGAGGGATCACGAGAAAGTATAGGAGTCAGGCTAATCGTACGAGAAAACCAGATATCCCTAACTCTGTCCCCGAGTTAGATCCTTTGTCGCACAAATCAGAACTTATTCCACTAAAAGTCCTGACTAAACTGCCGGCCCTAACTCAAATTATGTCTTGAGTTTCCAATTATCAAATGCACTGAATTCTCCCCACATTTAAGATATGGATTCCCGATAAATAAATTAGGTTACTGACAATCTGATTTAATTATCCTCTTCTCCTCGCAACCGCACCGCTTAACATTTTGATATGCCGGATCCAAAGATCCACTGTATAGATTTAGTATAATAACACCTATAAGCAAAGCACACGAGGGGGAACTCCTCAACCTAAGTCAGATGTGGTTTTTGTTAGCTGATTATCGATCATCGGACAAACAGTGCCAGTACCCAACTCATCGGTATTGTTGATCTAATGGAAGAAATCTCAACAATTGATGACTCAAAGTACTGTACACTATCCGAACACAATCAATCATTCACTTCAGGATTAAGAGTTCGTGCACTACATGATAATTCGAGATGTGGATCAATTCATATAGTTAGTATAGAATTAATCATTCCGTTGATTCCACTCAATACACTCCAAATGTACTAACACATCGAGCTCGAACATCGAATTCCCAAAACTTGAATTTGACTCGTTCGACCTAGCCAAGACCAGCTACTATAATGATGTGCTACAATCGTACGAATGGAATGTCCGGGTCGATTGCGATTGTGAGCCTACCTGTATAATCTGTCAGAACCTATAACCCGATCTTTCGTGCAACATGCACCGAGTCAAATATTGGACAGAATATACGGACTATGCATTCATTCATCATAAATATAAATATAAAACCACAAATGCAAAAACTTCTCAAATGTTTCTCATTAATATGCCAGGGATCAAGAATAAAAAAACCTAAAAAGCATAGCTTTTTCAGTATACATTCCTAACAAGCTCGAGCGGGCTGGTGGTCGAGTTTGGGTTGGTGAGGTGACTGCTCGAGCAATGGTAGTCCGCTCGAGCGGTAGTGTGGGAGAGACGTATACCGGTTGGGGTCTGCTCGAGCGGTGCTTGGGCACTCAAGCGGCGGAGGCCTTACAAAAAAATCTATAAAACCTACAAAAATATCTTTTGAGTCTCCAAATATCTTTTTCGAGCCTATCTCCTCTCTCCATTTTCTTCTCTACCTTCTCTCTAGCTTTCGGGAGGCCCGTGGCTTAGTTTTTGGTGGTTGAATAGCAGATCCTTGTTATTTGTGCTGAGGGCTTCGTATCCATCCTAGCAAAATCTCGTTTCGACAAAGTTCGATTTTTGAGGTGTCGAGTTTTTAACCCTTTGAGGTAGGATCCTAGACTCTGCTGTTGTTAAAGGGTGCTACATGCAATTGTATACATTTTCACCGGTTGAAAATGCTTTAAATGTCATACTTATGTCTAAACCTTGTTTTGTTCAGGTAAAAAAAGCATGTCTTGCACTTTTCCTAGTTTATTACATGATATGACTTGTGGCTGTCTGTGGTTTTCAAAAAGATGGTTTTGAAAATGAAGGCTTTGTGAAAATTGTGAGAAAAACATGTTTTAGAGGTTTAGAGCTAACCATCGGGGTTGAGTTTCAACTTTTAAACATTTTGTTGAAAATGGTAGTTGATCTCCATAGTTGATGGATTCGATTATTTTATACATGATGATGTATAACTGTTTTATGGGTTTTTTGTAGTCGAGTTATGTAATGGTGTTTAAATGTTCTCCTTAGATGTACCTTGACAGTGGGTGTATTGAGTTGGGCTTCTATTGCTCCTTGGTGGAAGTCTAAAAACGTGCGCAGAGTAGGTTTGCTACGGTCCTTTGGGTTGATCCTCGTAAACGTGGTTTGGATGCTTCTTCCATCGGTCGTGAAAATTCGTAAAGATCCAGTCGCCCCGTTAGTGGCTACGTTGTTGTGACTCCATATGAAACTTGTCATTACCTAGCAGGTATTAAGTGTTCAAGACTAGGGTAATGGGCAGGAGTCTATAGTTGTTGCCTTTGTTTTGAGTTGGCAGAGTTGGTACATAGGAATTATTTTATCTTATTTTTCCTCTATTGTGTGATTTGAGTGGAGAATATTATTTTACTTATGTTTTTCCTTAACTGTGGTACGATATTTGCATTGTTGGCAATACATGGTTGTAAGGATGGAAACGTGAGGTTTCATGAAATAAAACTGTTTTGAGACTCGTGTTAGCCCGATAGAAAACTTGTGGGTTTTTGGATGGAAAACCTTTTTGGCCCTCTTGAGTGAGTCAAGTTATACTATAATTGCATATCCTGCTTTATAGCTGTATAGACTTTTCCTATTGGGCTTCGGCTCACGGTGTGGGATTTTGTGCAAACCATTTTTAGGTGTAAATGATTATGTGGAGTTGACCTAGTGATGCCCGTGGTGACGGAGGACTGGATGGAGTTTCCTTTTGGTTTGGACATGTAGTTTTACATGTGATGCCTGATCTTGAAGGCGAGTTTTGTACGCCTTAAACCGATATACTTTATGCATGTATGGACATAATGTATTCAGTTTATGAGAGTAAATCTTGGGTACTCCATTTTTATATTCCTCTGTTAAATACTTTTGTGTGGAGGGTTCTTCAACTAAAGATATTTTCAAAATGGTGTAATGATTGCATTTCACGTGACCCTGGAGTTTGGAGCGTGACAACAAAGCTGTCCAGATATGGGTGAAAGATATGGTTCATCAGGTCCATGAACGCCGCATGAGCATTCATCAAACCAAACAGTATGACCAGAAACTCATAGTGACCATAACGAGTCCAAAAGGCCGTCTTATCTATGTCCTCGTCCCTAATCCTCATTTGATGGTACCCTGAGCTCAAGTTAATCTTCGAGAAGTAGCTCGACCCCTTCAACTAATCAAATAATTCATCAATCCTCGGCATAAGATACTTATTCTTCACTGTTACCTAATTCAGCTTCCTGTAGACAATACACAAGCGCAAGGATCTATCCTTCTTCTTCGCAAAAAGAGCTGGAGCACCCCACGGCGATGTACTCGAACGTACAAACCCCTTGTCAAGTAACTCCTGAAGCTGCACCTTGAGTTCTCGCAACTTAGCTGGTGCAAAGTGGTAAGATGGCATATAAATGGGAGCAGCTCCTGGAACCAGATCAATAGAAAACTCTACCTCGTGGCTCGGTGGCAACTCGAACAGATCGTTGAGAAAGACATCTGGATAGTCACGAACCACTGGGGGTAACTCTCCTCGAACCCTAACCACCTCATCCAACATGAGAGTAGAAAAGAGAAAACCCAAATTCCCTTGATTCCGAGCCATACCAGGCATAGATACCAAACCCTCATCCCGATCACCCACGAAACAAAAGTAATCATCCATCGGTGTATAAAACATAACCCTCCTTCGATCGCAATAGATAAAGGCACGATAGGTGATCAGCCAGTCCATTCCTAGAATGACATCGAACGTGGTCATGTCAAAAATGATAAAGTTAAACTCTAAATAATGGTCGGCGACCTCCATGACGCAGGATCTACAAACATGACTCAACTTCATACTCCCACTGACTAGGGTCTCTATGCTCAACGCACTACCCAATAAATCTGCCTTTAACCCCAATGTAGATGCAAAAACAGAGAAAATAAACAAATGTGATGCTCTTGTGTCGATAAGGAAATTGGCCAATGATCTATATACTAGCAGAGTACCTCTGATCATGGATGTGGTAGCTGCAGCATCGGGTACGACCGGTGCTGTTGAGGTACTGGGATCAACAAGGACATATGCTCTGTCCTGTGGTACTGTGGCCTATCCACTGTGGCCCTGAACTGTCAACTGTCTGCCAAACCATACTGAGGTGCCCCCTTTTGCAAGTCTAGAGGGCTGGAGTCCTTTGGCAGATGGAGTAACAGGTTCTCCAACTATACTTTGCATACTTCCTCCTCTGGGGCAGTTCTTACGGATATGCCCAGACTGGCCGCACTCAAAACATACTATTGGCTCCCTCCACTACGCCTGTGCCTAAAAAGGCGCTGGACTCCGGCATTCTTCCACACAATGCCCTGGACGTCTGCATCTATGATAAATAAGCTCTCTTTCATCCGACCTTCTCGTTGAGACAACGAGAGGCGTGGGTGCAGAAGACTACAGCTGATATGACCCCACTGGATAAGAACTCAGACTAGATGTCCATTGGTGCTTGCCCTTACATCCCTGGGACTATGTACGTCCCCCCGTCCTGTGGTCTCCTACTCTCTCTGTCTCTGTGCGTCTCATTCAAGGTGTCTTCCACTTTCATGGCTGTCTCTACTAACTCTGTAAAGACCTGTATCCTGAATGTCGCCACTCTATCTCTAATAGCGGGCCTCAAGCCTATTTCGAACCTCTTTGCACGTAATTCATCAATGGGTAAAATCTCCTGTGCAAACTGGGATAAGCTAGTGAACTCGGCCGCATACTAGACCATTGTCGTTGTTCCCTGAGTAAGAAAAAAGAAGTCCTCCCTGTAATGATCCCTCGAGATCACAGGAAAGTACTTCTCTAGAAATACCTTCGTGAACGCCTCCCAAGTGCCTCTTACTATAGTTCTGGCAAACTTCCACCACATATAGGCACTCCTCCTCAGCTAAAAGGCCGCGAAAGTAACTCTAAAATCATCTTCTTCTATCTAAAGCGTATCCAAGATCCTGGTTACCAACTCCAACTATTCAGTGGCTACCATGGGGTTCGGATCCCCAAAAAAGGAAGGAGGGTCCAGTTGGCAAAACTTGCACATTGCGACTGTTGCCCTCGGTTTGGGTATGCTCTCCCTTCCCTTAGCGGCCTCCGCTATTTTCCAGATGGAGCCTACCATCTCACGCAACTGATCTACCCCGTCAATTGGTCCTTGGGGAGCATTAGCATCCCCAATATTTGGGACTGAAACATCCCTTCGGCCAAAACCACGGCCACAGCCTCGACTATGGCCTCGTCCTCCCCGCGTGGACATATCTCTATAAAAAACCACAGAATAGGATAAGATTTCCTATATCATGTTATTCTTAACATAAAGGACATAATCCATGTAAGCATGCTAACACATAGCCATGTAAGATTATGCAAACACATATCACATTCCGAGGAGAATCAACAAGACAAACGCGTCAATCTGGATAAATTACTTAGATTCCTTGCTAGAAAATATGCCGGCCAAATGCACTTCTAACTTGGCTTCCAAATTTGTTAATTCAAACACCTCAAGACAAGACTAATTAATCCTAAGGTCCACTTCCATACTCACAGATATCAGAACTATAATACTCAATAGACTAACATGTTCATGTTATGAAAACGTTTAGAGATATGCAGCCAAGCAAACACAATCATCCTCATAAGGTGATGCACCCTCTTCCCATGGCTTTTATGTATTAGAACCCAGAGCTCTGATACCAAGTTATCACGCTCTAAATACTAGGGCCACGTGAAAGGCCATCAAAACACCATTTACAAAAATAAGATCTTTAGTTGGAAAACTATCAACTTAAAATATACAGATTTGGATAACAATACCCAGGATTCATCTCTCATAAACAATAAATATACAGTTTCATACATGTATAATTATATCGCCTCAAGGCGTACAAACTCGCCTTCGGAAACAGGCATCGCATGTAAAACTACATGTCTCAAAAACAAAAGAAAACTACATGCGTCTTCTACCACCACGGGCATCTAGGTCAACTTCTCATGTTCACCTACTCTTGAAAAAGATTTGCACAAAATCCCACACCGTGAGCTGAATCCCAATAGATAAAGACTACAAAAGTCATAAAGCAGGATACGCAATTATAGTACAAGCTGACTCATTCACAGAAGCTAAAAAGGTTTTTCATCCTGAAAATCATAAATTTTTCCATCAGACTAACACGAGTCTCAAAATAGTTTTATTTAATAAAATCCCACGTTTTCATCCTTAAAACTAGGTATTGCCAACAGTTAAGGAAAAATAGTAGTAAAATAATATTCTCCACTCGGCCACACAGCCAAAAAAAATAAGATAAAATGAATCCTATGTACAACTCTGCCAAACACATGGACAAAGATAACAACCATACACTGCTACCCATTACCGTAAAATCGCTCAGGGCCTGCTAGGTAATGACAAGTTCTATACGAAGTCACAACAATGGAACCACTTAGTTTATGCATCTAAAACCCGAAAGACCATAGGGACCTACTGTGCGCACGTTTCCAAACTTCCACCGAGGAGCAATAGAAGCCCAACTCAACACACCCACTGTCACGGTACATCGATAGAAATCATTTAAAAATCACTACGTAGCTCGACTACGAAAAGTATTTTCACAATCATGTATCAATGTGTATAAAGACCCATTCATCAACACATTTAAAAGCTGAGACTCAACCCTAAGGGTTAGCTCCAAACCTCCAACTCGTTTTTCTCATGATTTTCATAAATCCTCCGGTTTAAAAACCACTGTTTTGGAAACCATGAACATCCACAAGTCCATATCATTTTATAAACCAACAAAAAGCAAGAAACATGCTTTTTTTTTTTTTTTATCAAAATAACATGGTTTAAGCATGAAAACATGATACCTAAAGCATTTTCAAGCAATTTCAATTGGTGAAAAGATCTATAATTACATGTAGCACCCTTTCAAGATAATATAGTCTAGGATCCTACCTCGGTGAGTCAAAAACTCATCGCCTCAATCCACGTGTAAAAAAATAAATTTGGTCAAAATGAGATTTTGCTCGGATGAAAGCAGAGCCCACATCGTGGATAATAAGAATCCACTAGATGATCATCGAAAACTAAGGCTCGGGCCCTCAAAAGTCTTGAGAGAAGGTGGAGGACAAAAGCTTAGCTTAGAAGAAAGGTTTTCAAAATATCTAACCCATGCCTGATATTTATAGCCTCAGCCCCGCATTGAAGATCAGTCGACTGAATCCACCACATCATTCGACTGAAGTGCTACTGGAAAGGCCAAAACCCACCCACCGCCAATGATCAGTTGACTGAAAACTCTCTTTCAGTCGACTGAAAGCCTCTACCAAGCTTTAAAATAGTCGATTGAAAAAACTCCCTTTTAGTCGACTGAAAAGCCTATACCAAGCTTTAAAATAGTCTACCAAGCTTTAAAACAGTCAATTGAAAAAACTCCATTTCAGTAAACTGAAAAGCCTCTACCAAGCTTTAAAATAGTCGACTGAAAACTCCCTTTCAGTCGACTAAAAAGCCTCTGCCAAGCTTTAAAACATTCCAGTAGCTAGGTCAGTCGACTGACCCTCCAACATCAGTCGACTGAACCCCCCAGCCAACCAAAAAACACTTTAACGAAACCCGAGAAAGTATAAAACACAAATGTACATGCTATTCTACGACATTAAAGCAGGAATCACTCATCGATGGTGTACATGTACTGAAAGAAAACACGTTGGGCATATATATAAAAGGAAAATGACTTGGTCCTACATTTTATTTCTATCTGAAAACTAAAAATTAAATTTTTTGTTTTTTCCATCAGAAAATTAAAAATTAAAAATATTGTTTTGGTTACTTTTGATAACAATTTGGTTTTGAATAAATTTCTTATTGATAAAAAGCAACTGTTTTACTTATAAAAAGAAAATGTTGGAGAGGTTATGTAAACTTTATAATTTATTTTATATGGCATATGATTTTTATTTTTGAAGTGTGAATGTTATAATTGTATAGAATTTATTGTATTATGCATATGAAGAAAGAAAAAGCTTTGTAAATCACGCGACCTTTCATGCCCTCTTCAATGTTTGTCTTTCGTTTTTTTTTTTGGTGAAAGGTTTGAATTAAATTTTTTTAATTAAAAAAAGTTTTTTTTTCTTGTGAAAGCTTGATTGATTGATGGATTAACTTATAAGAAGGTTATGGAGACTTTCTAATTTAATGTTCAAACTCTACGTAATATAAGAATTTATTTTTATTACTTTTATTTTTAAATATTAAGCATTTTAATTATACTAATAATTGTTTTAAAAGTTCAATAATTCATTTAATTTGCCTTTTGTTTTAATATTTTATTTTTTTACTAATTACATTTTATGTACAAGAAAGTGCGAGAGCTCTTTAATAACTAAGTAAAAAAATTAATTCGAAAGTGCTTTTTAGAGGTATGATTTATAACTAGAAAACGTTGGATTAAAATATTAATTTTGATCAATCTATATTACAAAACAAGCATAATATTTTTTATCTAATTGTTAAAATTGTCTAAGCTTATATCTAAGGGCAATAAGTACCATTTTAAAAAAATATCATCGCTAACTCTCTTCAAAAAATATCATCTTTCTTCATAAAAAATAAATTTATTTTATTGAAAAAATGTTATTTCGGTTACCTACAATAGAAAATTATTGAATTAGTTCTTTTTTAATATAAAAAATTAATACTATGTGACAATTTAAAAAAGTTGATTACTATTTTTTTTTGAGAAATTTTTTTATTCCTATTTGAAAACTAAAAATTTCAATTGTCGTTTTGGTTACCTTTGATAGAAACTTGATTTGAATAATTTTTTATTTATAAAAAAAAAAAAACTTTTGAGGAGTTATGGGAAGTTTATAATTTATTCTACATAGTGTATGATTTTTTTTTTGGAGTGTGAAGGTTATAGTTATATAAGAATTTATTATATTATACATGTATAGAAATGCAAAGTTATGTGAACTATGTGACGTTTTATATTTTTTCAAATTATACATAATGGAGGGATTTATTTTTATTTGTTTTATTTTTTAAATCTTAAGCATTTTAATTATAATAATGATTATTTTAAAAGTTTGATAATTCATTTAATTTATTTTTTATTTTAATATATTATCTTATATATCATTCACATTTTATGTAAAGGAGAGTACAAGAGTTATTTAATAATTGACTAGAAGAAATAGATTCAAAAGTACTTTTTAAAAGTATAGATTATAATTAGAAAATATTTTATTAAAAAATAGATTTTGATCAATTTTTTTATAAATTTTTTTTACATAATCTCCATTCTCTTTTATTTAAATTTTTAGGTTAGATTGTTTATTTTTAATAACTGATTGAAAATATTTTGACAGATAATTATCTTTAAAAAAATTAAATTGATTAGAAGCACCTTTAGATATGAGTTATCCCCTAGTATAACTATATAAATAGTTCAAGAAATGAGTACAACTGACAAATAATGGAGTGGCTTCATTGATACAACGTGCTGAATTAAAAAAGATATTCTCAGCTACTTTAGCACTAGATTCATCGAGAAAGATGCAAACATGGAAATTGGACTTTAGAATATTATAAATCTCATCTCTCTTTTGATTTTTCATCCTAAATGAATTTGCATGTGATGAAGTACTTTTTGGCATCAACACTTACCAAATCTTTCCAAAAATAAATTAAATATATTAATACTTTATATATATAACCATATTGCTACACAGTGAAAATCCTCTCATTCAGCTTTCTCACCAAAGTATAGGAAAAATATTCTCTATTCATCTACCTCAACTTTTTCTTATAATTATTTGTACCTAATTCTAAGATATATATGTTGGTAAAGACCAAATATGAGACACTAAAGGTCTTTTGATTTAAATATTCTCAATTATTTGGAGTTACTTGTACAAGATAATTATGTTTTCTATGAATTTTGGCTTGCACAATTAAATTATATTCTATTCATAAAGATAAATTCTAAGTCAGTAGTGATTCTAAAAATAAAAACACCTCTAATGAAAAATCCTCTAAAAGAAAATTGTGCAAGTGAAAAAACTACTTCACCTAGTATTATTAGCATTATAATCCAGAATTGTAATTAAACCTTGCGATTATATATGGGCCAATTAAGAAGAGTAAAGATGAATCTCTTAAACACTACCAAAAACAAACAAATAAATGTAAATATGATAATATGATTTTCGTCCAATGTGAAAAAAATAAAATATAACAAATAAAGTAGTGTGGAAAATAAATTAATTTTATCAAAATATTCATAAACTAAAAAATGAGGGGAAAAAAGTTGAAGCATCTCTCTATCACTTCGGGTGTGTGGATTTGTTTTGGACTATCTAACACTATAATGAAGCAA
>JAOTRH010182609.1:0-43175 GCA_034768845.1 Heliamphora exappendiculata | reverse complement strand
ATTAATTTAAAATTTTAGTTTTAATCAAAATATTTTGTAATGGAAAATAAAATTAAGTTTTTTTAATTAATTAATTTTAATTAAATGAATTTTTTTAGATATTTTATTTTTTATAAAATATCACGTTTAGGATGTTTTTTTAAAAATTGGATATCTTGAAAAAACGTGAGAATTAATTTCGAATTTTGAATTAATTAAATAGAAAAATGTTTAATCGAAATAAATTATTATTTTTAAAAAATGTGGAATAGAAAATAAAATAAATGAATGACTTTAATCACTACCTTAGCTAAAAACTTAGAGAAAAAATTGTGCATTTATTAAATTTTATTTGTTACGCATTTAAACACGAAAAGATGCTTAATTCTTTTTTATTGTGTGACTTTTAAAATTAATAAATTTATTTTAATTAAACGAATTTTTATAACTCTAAAAAGTATTTTAAAAATCTAAGTGGAAGAGTAAATTTATTCACTGATAAATTTTGCGGTCTCCATCACCAATTTGTAGACAATGCAAGTAAACCCTACGTGTTGGCAGTAAGGCTTTCATTCCCATCGGACAAATTAATTGTTGTGTCATCAGTACATACCTCCTTTAGGGATAATTCTGGATAATTATTAGTATAGATTACTTTTCCATCTGAAGGATTCATTGCGAAGCAATTTATTTAGGATTAGTTGATTGTTAACACTTAACTGTATATAATAGTATCATCTCCATCTGAGCCACTGCAATTATATACTGAACCGAAGTTATGTCAGCTATTTAATTTTTCTTGGCATATTTAGTTTCTTATATAGTAAGATTAAAAGAAATTGGCCTATCTGATCTTATGAAGAATAGTAAATGTCCTCCCATCGAGACATGCTATTCTCAAGTTGCCAGGCAGTTGGCGAATTAATTTTAAAATAGTAGAGGGAACCAAATTAAAATAAATTTAAAATTTTACTCGTTATAATTAACGATTTTTTTAATTATGTGATTCTCATGATTAAAATGGCTTTCAACCCACTCACTTTAGTACTCAAAGAAGACAAACTAACGGGATTGAATTTTGTTAATTGAAAATGTAACTTGGATATAGCTTTAACTACAATTGGTATTCCTTCAATACTAGAAAATGTGTTTATTTTTGAAAAAAGTTCTTCCTCTAAGCCGAAAGGCATGAAGAAGAAAAGTTTCAAAAATAAGGAGACACAATTTTCAAGGTAGTTAGTGGGCTACGAACTGGTGTGAAAAAGTTAAAAGGCAGATGTTTTCACTGCAACCAGACCCGGCACTTGAAAAAACTATGTCTAGTATTTCTTAGAAGGCAAAACAAATAGGATAATTTCTGTTCACTGGTTGTAAAAATATGTTTAGCCAATTTATCTACCAGTACCTGGTGTGTAGATACAAGAGCCACTAATTATGTCTGCAATTCATTATAGGAGTTTTAGAAAATTTGACAACTTAGTGATTGAGAGATTTATCTGCATATAGACAATAATACAAAGGTAACATCAGTTGTAGTAGGAGATGTTACTCTCAGTTTTGGTAGAGATCGGGTTTTAATATTGAGAGTTTGTTTTTATGTACTTGCCATTAGAAGGAACTTAGTTTCTATTTCTAAATTGGCCAAAGACGGATATTGATTTATTTTATTAACTCTGTAGTTATTAAGGACAATAAATGTGCTATCTATTCTGATACATTGGTGGATGATCTTTATATTATTACTCAAATCTCTCCTACACTGCAACTGACTGAAACGAATAATACATCTATATTACTATATAAGATAAAGTTTTCTTCTTTAATGAACCGAATGTTTCTTTGGCACTTATGCTTGGGTCATATTAATCTAAAAATGATAAACATACTGGTAGCAGATGGACTTTTGAGTTCATTGAATATGTAGGCACTTCTAATAAGTGAATCTTGCTTAAAGGGTAAAATGACCAAGAGGCTATTTTTGACTAAAGGCTATAGAGCTAATGAACCGTTAGAGCTAGTTCATTCTGATGTGTGTGGTCCTATGACAATCCAGGCTAGAGGTAGCCTTGAGTACTTCGTCAGTTTTATTAATGACTACTCAAAGTATGGATACATTTACCTGATGCACCGCAAGTCTCAATGCTTTGAGAAATTTAAAGAATTCAAGGCAGAGGCAGCAAAGTGTCTGGGTAAAAGAGGATTGTATCTCTTTGCAAAGTATCTCTTTGGAGAGTTTACGGATTACTTATCATCAGAGAGGATTGTATCCCAGTTAACTGCACTTGGCACTTCGCAGCAGAATGGTGTTGCTGAAAGAAGGAATAGGACTCTTGTGGAAATGGTAAGGTCCATGATGTGTTTTTCAGATTTACTTGATTTATTTTGGAGACTTACTTTAGAGACAACGGCTTATATTTTAAACTTGGTACCTTCTAAGTCAGTACCTTTTACTCCCATAGAATTATGGACTAAGCGTAAGCCTAGTCTAAAATACATTCAAATTTGGGGGTGTCTAGCACATGTGTTGAAAGAGAACGAGGGTAAGTTGAAACTGAGGACATAAGTCAATTTTTTTTGTAAGGTATCCCAAGAGAACGAAATGTGGTATGTTTTATAATCTTAAGGATCATAAGGTCATTATTAGCACCAATACCCAATTCTTAGAAGAAAATTATATTATGGATCACAGGCCTAAAATTAATATTGTTCTGGAAGAACTGAGAGGAAATACCAGTAGAACGGAAGAACAAGTCACTAATATCCAATTACTTCGTTGTAGTGGGAGGATTATCGGGAAAGTGCAAATGAAGAATAGGGTGCGAATGCACAAGATTCTAATTTTGCACAGCGTGTTACTGCTAGTACACAAACACATGTGGTGCCTCGTCGTAGTGGAAGGGTTGTTCATCAACCTGACCGGTATATATTCTTGGGAGAGTTTTTTGACAGGATCATTGCAGAAATGAATATTGAGCCCTATAACTATAATGAAGCACTTCAAGAAAAAGATGCAGATCTTTGGCAAAAGAATATAAATTCAAAAATAAAACTATGTATTTCAATCAGGTTCCAAAACTTGTTGAACCACCCGAAGGGATAAAACTCATTGGATGCAAGTAGATCTACAAGAGGAAGAGAGGAGCAGATGGGAAGGTTGAAATCTTCAAAGTTAGGCTTGTTGTTAAAGGATTCACTTAGAAAGAAGGGATCAATTATGAGGAAACCTTTTCGCCGGTAGCCATGCCTAAGTCTATCCGAATTCTCAAATCTGTTGCCGCTTATCTCGATTACGAATTCTGGCAAATGGACGTCAAGATAGCTTTCTTTAATGGAAGTCTTGACGAGTGTATCTATATGATACAACCAGACGGATTTATTGCAAAGGACTAGGAACCCATATTGTGTAAGCTTAAGAGATCTATTTATGGACTTAAGCAGGCATCGAGGTCTTGGAACACTCGGTTTGATCAAGTCATTAAGTTTTATGATTTTGATTAAAGTCCAGATGAATGCTGTGTGTACAAGAAGCATGACAGAAAAGTGGTAATCTTCCTAGTACTTTATGTAGATGATATTTTGCTCATCATAAAGGATGTTGGGGCATTATCTATGGTTAAAGGATGGTTATCTACGCAGTTCGATATGAATGACTTAGGAGAAGCCAGCCACATTCTTGGGATGAAGCTTGTGCAAGATTGAAAACAAAGGATGTTGGGTTTATCATAAGAAAAATATATCGATGATATCTTTGCTCGTTTTAGCAGGTAGGATTTCAAGAAAGAGTTTCTCCTTTTAGGCATAGAATCACTCTATCCAAGGATCAGTGTCCTAAGACACCTGATGAGATAGAGAAGATGAAGGCGGTTTCTTTTGCTTCGGCAGTAGAAAGCCTCATGTATGCTATGCTTTGCATTAGACCCAACATCTGCCTTGCCGTTAGCATGGTTAGTAGATATCAGTCTAACCTAGGGCAGGAGTATTAGACTACGGTAAGGAATATAACCAAGTACCTGAAAAGAAATAAGGATTATATGTTGGTTTACCAAGCAGACAGTCTAGTACCTATGGGGTACACAGTTAGATTTCCAATCTGATAGGGATTCTTGTAGGTCAACCTCAGGATATGTGTTTACCTTAGGAGGTGGAGTTAGAAGTTGGAGAAGTATCAAGTAGTCCTACATTGCTGATTCTACCATAGAGGCCGAGTAAGTGGCAACTTCTGAAGTAGCCAAGGAGGTCGTTTGGCTCAACAACTTCCTGTTGGATCTAGATGTGGTTCCTTCAGTTCAGTCGGCTATTACACTTTACTATGATAATAGCGGAGTGGTTGCAAACTTGAAGGAGCTAAGGGTCCATAAAAAAGATAAGCACATTGAGCGTAAGTATCACCTGACACGAGAAATTATGTAGAGAGGTGATGTTGCTATGATCAAGATTACATCAGGAGATAACCTTGTAGATTCTTTTACAAATAGCTTACCGGCTAAGACTTTTGATAGTCATGTAGAGGGCATGGGAGTCAGATGTATGGCAGCATAGTTTTGAGTATAAGTGGGATATTGTTAGGATTGGTATACTAAAAATTATATTTTAAGTATTTAATTTTATTTTTTGATAAAATTAATTTTTTATTTTATGAGAATCTTTATGAGTAATGTATATGCATTATTTTTTTAATATTATGTATGGATGTTCGATATTTTGTATAGTATTTAATCTGATGTGTAGAGTACGGCTTACACACAGAGGATCAGATTTTAGGTTCTTGTAGAATATAAGTATTATGTTCACAGTTTAGATAGACATAGATATACCATCGGTACAACTGTAGTACATAATTTTAGTAGGCCTGTCTTGGTTACGGGGATTAGATAATAGCATCATCTATTATTCTGACTCTCTATACTAGTACACTTTGTGTGTATTAAACGGGACATTTGGGGTAATTAATTTTATACTGATTATATAAATTAATTAGCATCTAAGATTATTATGAATAGTACTTATCCTCTTAATCCCGAAATAATTATTAATTTGTTTTTATTTAATATTCATTATTTTGATTCATTAGAAGGTGCAATCTTATATGGGTCTATATTTCGGTGAGTTGGATAGAAGTATTATTTATATGGCGAATATTAATTAATGACGGAATCTACGTTCTAAAATATCAGAATTGATGATACATAAGAAAGTTTATTAGTTTTGACCAGGTTAAACCCTGCAGGTGAATTTAATTATCAGATGGTCAAATTAGTTAAGCGGAAGTGCTTGAGGATTATCAAGATGCTGATTAAATCAAATTGTCAATAATTAAATTTAATTATCAATAATTAAATTTAATTGGCGGGTATCGAGAATCTTAACGTGGAGTGAAATGGTACGAATTTAATAAGAGGAGCTCATTGCTATATGGTCTTGAGATTATGGGTTAGATTGCAATTATAGTTCTTAAGTGGTGTGAAATATAATTTAGTATTTTATGAAAATTGCAGAAACCGCAGCTGGTTTTGCATAATTACAAATACCGCTATGAGATTTGTTTAATTACATAAAGTGCTGATACATGTCTGTGTTCCACTGAAAGTTTTACTCATAATTACTCCCCAGGTCTCTGCTTTAGCCTTATATATTTGCGGGTAGGCTGAACCAGTTTCCTAACTTGTGTTATAAGACTAAAGCTATCTTGGTTCTGTCGGTACGAGTTCTCGGAGGATTATAGGTCACACTATATTCGGGAATCGTAAAAGAAAATACAGTAGAAGATCTGATAGGAACTTCAACTCGGATTCAAATCGTAGTTGAAGATTCAACCGGTAAAAAGGTATTCTTCTAAATTAATTTTGGATGCACGAATTTTATTTTGATCATTCATCATGAAAAGTTTTATTTGGTGCCCGTTTTGACAATTGCCCGTCCAGTTAATTTTTTTCGTTAATCGTTTGCAATAACAAAGATCTTGATAGTCTTGCTCCAACAATTGGTATCAGAACTATTTTATTTTTTATTTTTGATTATCGAGGCCTGATAGTTTTAGAACTGTTGTAAACTTTGTTTTGCAAGCGTTCTAATCATGATTTTATGATCGTCATTTATTTTTTCTTATTTGAATAAGTAGTGTGAATGCTGATTATTTTTTTAATCACGGGAGTTGACTGTGATAGATTGAATGTGAGCCTTTAGGACATAGGATCGACATAATAGCTTATTTTATGTTTTTAAATATCTGTTAAGATTATTTAAGAACATGTTGAACATGTCCAAAAACACGAAGAATGGAGGCGGCACCGACGGTGGTTCGGGTTTTAACGGGCCACAGATCGCGGTAAGTTTTTAATGGTTATAAATGATTTTTTTTCAGTAAGTTTTTCTGCAGTATTTGTGTTTAAAAAATAACATAAAAAATAAGTTAAAAGTAGCAAGAAAAAATCACCAAAAATAGCCCGATTTTGGGCCATTTTTGGGACTATTTTCTGGGAAGTTTTCTATATATAAAATAATAGTAAAATATACTTCAAAATACTGTCAAAAACTCAAAAAAAAGTTGGGCCAAACAGTACATCATAAAAGGAAAAAACAGCAGTGGTTTTTTCTGGCAGCGATGGCGCTATAGCAGCAGCTTCCAGGCCATTTTGACAGTTTTTTGCCCTATCTTCGAACAGACTATTTGATAGAAAGTTTATACTTTTCAAGATCTTTCCATGGATATAAAATACGTCGAAAACGGAGTTCGAATGAAGTTGGAACGGCATCGGGAAGTTAGCAGTTAAAGGCGACGGCACTGGGTGCGGCGGCGGCTGCAATTTTGGGCAATATTTTTGGCAATTTTTCTGGCTATTTTTGTGCAGTTGTTTTCATTGAAATATAATACATTTTGAGAGATTTTTTTTTCTATAAAGTACATCAAAAAGCGAGTTCGGGAAGAGGTCGAAAAAGCCCCGGGAAGTTGGTTGCGCAGTACTGTTGAGGATAGCAGCATTTTTTGAGGTTCAAACTATTTTCTAGCCGTTTTTCGGGCAGGTTTTCAGCAAATTTTTTGACAAAAAAATCTCATATTTTGAGAGCTTTTCAACGATATAAAGCTCGTCGAAAACGGAGCCTGGATGAGGTGGTAGGAGCTGCCAGAAGGCAGCGGCAAGGCGACGCTGGCGGTGGCTGGTGGTAGGCCGACGATTCCTCTCTCTCGGGGCTGCTTTGTGTTGTTTTTCTGATGTATACAAGCCTGATATATTATATCAGTATATATCAGATAGTATCAGGAAATCTTAATGCAATCAAGACACTGAATCAAAGGCAAACAGTGATTGAAACAGCTGACTCTCTAAGGGTGGCTGAAACACCTCAGTGTTTTACTTGGATTATAAAACTGGGATATATGCATATCATGTATATATATATATACTGCATGGATGATTGCATATCTATTTTATTTATTCAGTTAATTTAATTAATTCAAAAATTTAATTTTAATTAAAATATTTTGTAATGAAAAATAAAATTAAGTTTTTTTAATTAATTAATTTTAATCAAATTTTAAAACTTTAGATATTTTATTTTTTACAAAATATCACGTTTAAGATTTTTTTTAAATCGGATACCTTGGAATAATGTGAGAATTAATTTTGGATTTTAAATTAATTAAATAAAAAAATATTTAATCGAAATAAATTATTATTTTTTGAAAAATATGGAACAGAAAATAAAATAAATAAATGATTTTAATCACTAATTTAGCTGAAAAGCTGGAGAAAAAATTGTGCATTTATTAAATTTTATTTATTACGAATTTAAACACGAAAAGATGATTTGATAAACTAAACTTTTTGGAACCATGTACACGGAAAAATGTTTGATTCTTTCATGTGGTGTGACTTTTAAAATTAATAAATTTATTTTAATTAAACGGATATTTATAATCTTAAAAAATATTTTAAAAATTTAAGTGGGAGAGAAATTATTTACAGATAAATTTCGCGATTACCATTACCAGTTTGTAGGAAATATAATTAAACCCTGTGTGTTGGCAGTAAGATCTTTCTCTCCATCGAACAGATTAATTGTGGTGTTGCAAGTACAAACCTGCTTTAGGGATAATTCTATATAATTGTTAATATGAATCACTTCTCCATTTGAAGAATTCATTATGAAGCGATTGATTTGGGATTAGTTGATGGTTAACACTTAATATATATAATAGTATATTCTTCATCTGAGTCACTGCTATTATATACTGGAATGAAACTATATAAGCTATTTAATTTTACTTGGTATGGTCAGTTGTCTATATAGTAAAATTAAAAAGAATTGGCCTGTCTGGTCTTATGAAGGATAGTAGACGTCCTCCCATCGAGGCATGCTATTTTCAGGTTGTTAGACTGCTGGCGAATTAATTTTAAAATGATAGAGATAATCAAATTAAAATAAATTAAAAATTTTATTCATCAGAATTAATGGTTTTTTTTTTAATTTTATGATTTTCAGGATTAAAATGTCTTTCAACCAACTTGCTTTAATACTCAAAGAAAATAAACTAACGGGACTTAATTTTGTTAACTGAAAATATAATTTTGATATAGTTTTAACTACAAATGGTATTCCTTCAATTCCAGAAAATATGTTTGTTTATAAAAAAAATTCTTTCTCTGAGCCAAAAAGCATGAAGAAGAAAATATTTTAGAAACAGGGAGACACGGATTCCAGGGCAGTTAGTGGGCTAGGACTGGTGTGAAAAAGCTGAAAGATAGATGTTTTTACTACAACTAGACCCGACACTGGAAAAAATTATGTCCAGTATTTCTCAGAAGGCTGAACAAATAGGGTAATTTCTGTTCACTGGTTATGAAAAAATATTTAGCGATGTTATCTATCGGTACCTAGTATGTAGATACGGGAGCCACTAATCATGTCTGCAATTCATTGAAGGGGTTCTAGAAAATTCGATAACTTAGTGATTGGGAAATTTACTTGCATATGGACAATAATACAATGGTAACAGTAGTTGCCGTATGAGATGTCACTATCAGTTTTGGTGGAGATCAGGTTTTAATATTGAGTGTTTGTCTTTATCTACATGCCATTAGAAGAACTTAGTTTCCATTTCTAGATTGGTTAAAGAAGGATATTTGATTTATTTTAATAACTCTGTAGTTATTAAGGATAATAAACAGATTATCTATTATGGTACATTGGTGGATGATCTTTATATTATTACTCCAATTTTTTTTACACTACAGCTGATTGAAACGAATAATACATTTATATTACCATATAAGAGAGTTTTCTTCTTTAATGAACCAAACGTTTCTTTGACACTTACGCTTGGTTCATATTAATCTAAAAAGGATAAACAGACTGGTAGCAGATGAACTTTTGAGTTCATTGAAAGTGGATGCACTTCTAGTCTGTGAATCTTGATTCGTGGGTAAAATGACTAAGGGGTCCTTTTCAGCCAAAGGCTATAGAGTTAAAGAACCGTTAGAGCTGGTTAATTCTGATGTATGTGGTCCTATAAATATCCGGGTTAGAGGTGGTTTTGAGTACTTCATCAGTTTTATTGATGACTACTCAAAGAACCGTTGGAGCTTTGCTTTCATTTTTTTAGTTCCATACCACCGCCTTTCTTCAGGCTCGTTTCCTCTAGATCCTCGTTATACCCGCATGAGCTAGTTTCTTACCATTATGCTACCCATTTTCCTTAGAATTCTAGGTCAAACCAAGTCCTCTTAGCCTAGTTCTATTTTCTTGCCGAAGTACTGCCCATTTCTTTACCCGAGTTTAGTCAAATTTGTTAAGTTGTAATGCTGCCAGTATGAGCTCGGTAGGGGCCTTTTTGTAGCTTTCGTGATTATCTGCTTATAATCTACTATTTTGAATATTTGGAAAGTTTGTTATCTATTGTCAGAATTCTCATTTGGGAAGGGTTTGATACTGCTTATTCTACTTTTGAAAATCTAATTTTTTTTTCGAGTTTAGCATTGAGCCGAGAAGAGCACAGTTAACACGTGTTTAGGGGAGGTCAGAATCAGGGAGACTTCACAGAGTGTCCGAACAATCAGCTGAAATGGCTTAGATGAGGTGAACTTGACAGCTCTAATGAGAGCCATTACTGAGATACAAAGAGCTGTGGAGCAGCAGACCCAAGCTCAAAATCAGTGTCAAGTGTAGATCCGGGCAATTCAAGCCCATATGCCCGTTGTGAATGGACAACTGAATGACACAAATGAGAACGACGGAGACTTCTAGGAAGATAACTAAGGACAGGATGTGAAACAAGTTGTTGTACCACCTCGGGTTCCCTACCCGGTGGTGGTAGAAGAAGAGAACACTGCCCAGTCAAGGGAATCCGCGCTGGTGGAGAAGATCGATCGAATGGAGAAGGTACTAAGGAAGGAAAATGGAGTAGAAGAATACATGCTGGATGTGGGTGGCTTGTGCCTATTCCTGAATGTAAAATTGTCAAAAAAATTTAAAATATTGGAGATGGAGAAATTTGATGGTACTGAAGATCCCCGCATTCATCTGAGAATGTATGTCAGAACCCTGTCCCCCATGGGGATTGATGATTAGCTCAAGGCCCAATTGTTTCACCGATCACTTTTTGGGGCCGCGCAAAGATGGTTTCTTTTTTTGGAGGTTGCCAAAACTAGGACTTGGTAAGACATAGCCACAAATTTTGTCAGTTAGTATAGCTATAATGTCCAACTACATGTCCCCACTAGAGAGCTCAAAACAACTCGACAGGAGAGCCGGGAGTCTTTTGTTGATTTCCTGACCCGATGAAGCAGTAAAGTCGCCAAGATGACACATCGGCCCCCTGAGAAAGAACATGTGAGGATCGTGGTTAAGAATCAGCAGTCTCCACTGAAGCAGTATCTTATCACTTAGTCACTTTCTACCTTTGAACAGTTGTTTGAGGCTGGAGCACAGATTGAAGACGCCATTCTGTCTGGGAATATCGAGAAAGCTGAACCAAGCCAAAAACCTAGAAGAACATTCTCAGCAAACCACCAAAACTAAACTATCACCACCAACCTCGTGTCTCGCTCGAACGAGGCAAACCTGCTGAACCCGTCTTCTTCCGCCCAACAATCGAACAATACCTAACAATCAGACAACGGTCAACAGCAACAAAGGCTAAGGAGGTTATTCACTCCCCTCAACATTTCATTATCCACCGCCCTAAGTCGACTCATCGAGAAAGGGCTTATCAAGCTATTAGACACCGTGCTTGTACCTGATCCCCTACCGCCAAGGTTTAATGCTTCTCAATACTGTGCCTTCTACCAAGGTCACGGACATTTAACTGATAAATGGTTAAGACTCCGATATGAGATTTAGAACTTCATCGACAACAAGGTGATTCCCCCACCATCCGCTACTCTAAAGCTGAATGTCGCGACTGATCCCCTACTAAATCATGCCAGGTAGGCTGGGATAAATTAAATGTCCCTAGGAGAATCAGAGGACCCGAGTCAGTACATCTGTTCGGTGCATCTACCGCTCCCATCTGTTCGAGTTACTGAGGACCCAACAGCATGTTCATTGGTTATAGATGGAAACGACTGGAATATGGTGGAAGAATGGAATGATGATACTTGGGAAGCATATCAGGTGGCAGTTCAAGAAGAAGAAGAGGAACGCAACGAAGAAGACGATTGGCCTTTGGATTACCCAGCCCGACCATACGGGTTTGGTCACATGCTCGATGGCCTTACCCTTCCCTAACCTTTTGAGGAGGAGGTATATGTGGATGAAATGCAATCCTATTGGCTGGTAAGGGTTGTGCTGAAATCAGATGAAGCGGAGTGGACCTATTTCTAGGCTGCTCAAGAACTGTAGGGGGATTTTATCGGAGAGGACATATAGGAAGAAGTTGATAATATATGGGCTATTGAGGATGATGAAGAAAGAAGAGGAAGAGTAATAGTTGGTGGGCTAGATGATTTGTGGGCATTTAAAAGCCCTCCATGCATAGACGAGGTATGACAGACCAGCGACACTATAATGGGATTATGGGATCCTGAGGAGGGGATAGAACATCTAACCAGAAGTGGGCAGCATTTCAAGCCAGTCCAGCTAGAGAAAGGATAACCAAGCAGAAAAGGGAAGGAGAACGAACAAGAAGAAGATGATGATGCAGTTCTAGAAGAACTAAGAGAAAATACTAGTATAACAGAAGAACAAGTCACTGATATGTCATTACTTCGGCGTAGTGGGAGGATTCTCATGAACAGGGTGCTGAGGCACATGGTTCTGATTCTGCACAGTGTGTTACTACTAGTACATAAACACATGTAGTGCATTGTCGTAGTGGAACAGTTGTTCATCAAACTGACCAGTATATATTCTTGGGAGAGTCTTTTGACAGAATCCCAGCATAACTAGATACCGAGCCCTGTAACTACAATGAAGCACTTCAAGACAAAGATGCATATTTTTGGCAAAAGGCTACGAATTCAGAGATGGAATCTACGTATTTCAATCAGGTCTGGAATTTTGTAGAACCAGCCGAAGGGATAAAACCCATTGGATGCAAGTGGATCTACAAGAGGAAGAGAGGAGCAGATGGGAAGGTTGAAACCTTCAAAGCTAGGCTTGTTGTTAAAGGGTTCACATAGAAAGAAGTGGTCGATTATGAGAAAACTTTTTCACCGGTAGCCATGCTTAAGTCTATCCGGATTCTCTTATCCATTGTCGCTTATTTTTATTATGAAATCTGGAAAATGGACATCAGATGTTTTTACTGCCACTAGACCTGACACTGAAAAAAGTTATGTCCAGTATTTCTCAGAAAGTAGAACAAATAGGGTAATTTTCGTTCACTGGTTGTGAAAAAATATTTAGCAGTGTTATCTATCGGTACCTGGTGTGTCGATACGGGAGCCACTAATCATGTCTGCAATTCATTATAGGAGTTCTAGGAAATTTGATAACTTAGTGATTGAGAGATTTACCTGCATATGGACAATAATACGAAGGCAACAGTAGTTTCTGTATGAGATGTTACTATCAGTTTTGGTAGAGATCAAGTTTTAGTATTGAAGTTTGCCTTTATGTACATGGCATTATAAGGAACTTAGTTTCCGTTTCTAGATTGGTTAAAGAGGGATATTTGATTTATTTTAATAACTCTGTGGTTATTAAAGATAATAAACGGGTTATCTATTCTGGTACATTGGTGGATGATCTTTATATTATTACTCAAATCTCTCCTACACTGCAGCTGACTGAAACGAATAATACATCTATATTACCATATAAGAGAGTTTCCTTTTTTAATGAACTAAACGTTTCTTTGGCACTTACACTTGGGTCATATTAATTTAAAAAGGATAAACAGAATAGTAGCAGATGAACTTTTGAGTTCATTGGAAGTGGAGACACTTCTAGTCTGTAAATCTTGATTAGTGAGTAAAATATCTACGAGGTCCTTTTCGGCCAAAGGCTATAGAGTTAAAAAACCGTTGAAGCTGATTCATTCTGATATGTGTGGTCCTATGAATATCCGGGTTAGAGGTGGCTTTAAGTACTTCATCAGTTTTATTGATGACTACTCAAAGTATGGATATATTTACCTGATGCACCGTAAATCTAAATACTTTGAGAAATTTAAAAATTTCAAGGCGGAGGCAGAAAAATATCTGGGTAAAAGTATCAAATCACTACGATCCGATCGTGGTGGGAAATATCTCTTTGGAGAGTTTAAGGACTACTTATCATCAAAGGGGATTACATCCCAGTTAACTGCACTGGCACTCTGCAGCAGAATGGTGTAGTAGGAAGAAGGAATAGGACTCTTGTGGAAATGGTTAGGTCCATGATGAGTTATTCAGATTTATTTGATTTATTTTGGAGACTCGCTTTAGAGACAATGGCTTATATTCTGAACTTTGTACCTTCTAAGTCAGTACCTTCTACTCTCATAGAATTGTGGATCGGACGTAAGCCTAGTCTAAAATACATTTGAATTTGGGAGCGTCCAGGACATGTGCTGAAAGGAAACGCGGGTAAGTTGGAACCGAGAACAGAAATCTATTTCTTTGTAGGGTATCCCAAGGGAACGAAAGGTGGTCGATTTTATAATCCTAAGGACAATAAGGTCATTGTTAGCACCAATGCCTAATTCTTAAAAAAGGATTGCATTATGAATCACAAGCCCAAAAGCAATATTATTCTGAAAGAACTGAGAGAAAATACCAGTAGAACGAAAGAACAACTCACTGATATCCCATTACTTCATTGTAGTGGGAGAATTATCGGGACAGGTGCATCTGATGATGAAAACAAGTAAAATGGTGAATCCGATGATGAAAACAGGTGGAATTGTCAAATTGTAAACACCCCAATTTGACTCCGCCAGATCTTAGGTGAATTCGATGATGAAAACATGTAGAATGTTGGTTCAGTTCGATCCTCAGAAAGTGATCCAAGCTCAATATTTCAACCCAGAACCTTTAAACCAATGAAATTTTGTTAAACCATCGATAACTTGTTATGCAAGTCATTTTCTAAACTGGCAACCGTCATGTTCATTGTGGCGATCGTCAATAGAACCTCTTGAAAATCCTAGCCAAAAGTGGCGACCGCCACATTCAACCTGGCGACCGCCAACTTGTATTGTGGCGACCGCCAATTGAATATTGTGGAACCTTTCTTAGACATGGCGACAGCACCTGCAACCCGGCGACTACCAACTCCAAATGGCCAAACGTGTCCCAAAACGTGACAACGCCTCCTTGGTTGAAGAATTCTATAAATACCGTACACCTTGAACGTTTTCAAGAACGAAATTTTAGTGAAAGGTTTAGTGAGAGAAGCTCTACCGAATTGTCGAGAAATTTTGAGTCCCAACGTCGAAGTCTTGCCGAAATACCGAGATCCAAACCTCCGACGCCTACATTGAAAGCCTTGCTTGGATCACTACCCGAAGATTGGACCATTGAATCGTCATTCTCCGACTCAAGGAATTTTTAGCAATCTAGGTACTTTGCTTGGATCTCCGGTCATTCAAACTCCATTTCCTATCTCTTTGGAACGACCAGGTTAATTTACTCGTTTAATCTTGTATGCATTCTTGCATTGCTTACGTATTTATTTTAATCACTAGATGTCATTTTAACTTATAAGTAACGTGCTTAGTTTAAACTATTAATTCATGTTATAAATTCAATTTTATATTGTTTGTTTATTTTATTACTTACTCGTATTACACATTCACACTTGACGCATCATTACTTTTTATTTAAATCGTTAATTAGTGCTAACATAATTTGACAATACGACTAAACGATGTCGTTATTATTATAATACAAGCACTTACATATATATGGTTGTAATTGTCAATATTACGCCAATTTAATTCTAATTTTTGTTTTAATGTTAGTTTAGTATTTCTTTTGCTAGTATTCTATTTCTTTTTCTTTTTTTTCTTTTAACATTAGTTAATAATTAATTTAATGTTAATATTTCTTTTTCTTTCTTTTTTCTTGTAATGTATCTTTATTTTCCTTTTTAATGTCCAATTTCTTTTCCCTTTCTTTAATGCTAACGTTTTACCATTTTCTTTTCATTTTCTTTTCTTTTAATATTTGTTTAATGTTCCTTTTCTTTTAAGCATTAGTTTAATGATATTTTAAATAGGTTCATTTTTCTCTTCTTTTTCTTTTCTTTTATTATTAGTGTAATATCATTTTCTTGCATTTTTTTTCTTTTCTTTTCTAGTCCTATTATTATTAGCTTTATTTTTCTTTTTTTTTCTATTTAATGTTAACATTATTTTCTTTCATATTATTAAACCAAAAAAATCACAAAAAGTCTTTTAAGTTAATTTTAATATTTAAATGTTAGTATAAATTTTCTCTTATTATAGTATCTTTTTTTCTTTTATTTTATTTTTATTTTCATTTGTCTCTTTTAAAGTATAAAATGTAAATAGTTAGATTTTCTTTTTCAATAGCTTAATAATATTTTCTAACCTTTTTATTTTAGCATAATTTTTCTTTTGTAAAGTTTTTATTTTTCCTTAAATCTTTAAACTCTCTTTTATTATAAAACCCTTCTTTTAAATTTCCTTGTTAAGTAAGTTTTCTTTTAATGTAAAATTTTTTTTATACTTATTTTATTTTACATTTAGCATTTTTTTTTCATTTTAATGCCAATCTAGTTTATTTTGAAAACATGCATATCTTTGTTACTTTCTATAAAATATTTTGTGTCTAAAGTAGTTTGGCTTATTTTGCAATAATTCATATTTAGATAGTTTTGGCAACTTCTAGCATGTCTTTATTGTTTTATGCATACCATAATAGTTTAGTTTATTTTGTTGAAATTGTATGCCAGTGTGTTCCATGTATTCTTTAGTTAAAAATTACATGCCATAAACTTAGAATTTTATCCATTTATTTGTTTTGATTTGGAGTGCTAAGTACATATGTTATGTATTTTTCATATTTAATTTTGGATGTTCTCTTTTAGCCTCCACTTTTTTTATTTGCATGCATTTGAGAAATTCTATTAAAGAATCAATGATGATTAGTAGATATCAACTTTATAGTTGGACGAACAGGGTGCCTAACACCTTTCCCGAGTCGTACCTTAGCTCCGAACCTTTTTCTCTTGTTAAACGTTTTAAATATCAGTACATTTTTTATTTTTTTAGTTTTTTTTAAAACTATGTGGCGACTTTATTTCCTATAAAAAGGGATTTTTAAAATTTTATTTTTAAGGTATTAAAATATTTTCTAAACATCATTGAATTCCCTTATTTTTGAATATTTTTTAAAAATCTCAAAATTACAGCGCCACAGTATTTTCTGGTGACTCTACTGGGGACTGGTTTATCAAATCAAATAAGAGGGCTAGACTTGACAACATCATTGGTTCTTAATATGTATCTTCCATTTGTATTTTTTCATGCATGTGTA
Source organism: Heliamphora exappendiculata (assembly GCA_034768845.1). NCBI lineage: Eukaryota > Viridiplantae > Streptophyta > Magnoliopsida > Ericales > Sarraceniaceae > Heliamphora > Heliamphora exappendiculata. Next base: position 26,274 of record JAOTRH010182609.1, on the reverse strand, counting down.
TTGTCTTTCAAACTCCCCAGCCTGGTCGGCCTGATGCCATGAACGTTCATCCGTTTCGGGAATTGTTGGGAAGGCGGACAAGCCTTACTGACTATACGCTTTCAAATGTGTAGTAAAAGAGTTCAGGCGTACTATTTGACCGTGTCCTACACCACTCCAGGCATGAGAGGTATATACTCGGCTCTATTCAAAAGGTACCCTGTCCGATTGACCAAAATTGGCCTTTTGCACATAGTAGCCTAGAACCCCCATTAGGTACTGCTAACCCTAGTAGGATTATGTGTTTTCTTAATTGTATGTTTTGATTGCGTATTATTAGGATTGTTTCTTCGGGCTTGAGCTAGTTCCTCATCCGGGTTCGGCTTGGATTTTCTCTTATCCTTTGATTAGCTTAGCTTTTTGCCATCGGGTTCTTGCCCAAGCTTTGCTTTCACCATGTTTCGTTTTCCCGCCATATTTTTCTTCCCGGGGTCATGCCCGTGTTTCATTTTGAAACTTCTAGAGTAGTTTCTCTCTCTTTCGAGTTCTTCCCAGGTTGTTAGTTCCATACCCCCGCCTTTCTTTAGGCTCATTTCCTCTAGATCCTCGTTATACCCGATGAGCTAGTTTCTTACCGTTATGCTGCCCATTTTTTCTTAGAATTCTAGGTCAAACCAAGTCCTCTTAGCCTAGTTCTATTTTCTTGCCGAAGTACTACCCATTTCTTCACCCGAGTTTAGTCAAATATGTTAAGTTGTTATGCTGCTAGTATGAGCTCGGCAGGGGCATTTTTATAGCTTTCGTGATTATCTTCTTATAATTTGCTGTTTTGAATATTGGGAATGTTTTCTACCTATCGTCAGAATTCTCATTTGGAAAGTGTTTGATAGTGGTTATTCTACTTTTGAAAATATAATTTTTTTTTAGTTTAGCATTGAGCCGAGAAGTGCACAGTTAACACGTGTTTAGGGGAGGTCAGAATCAGGCAGACTTCACAGAGTGTCTGAACAATTAGCTGAAATGGCTTAGAATGAGGTGAACTTGACAGGTCTAATGAGAGCCATTACTGAGATACAAAGAGTTGTGGAGCAGCAGACCCAAGCTCAAAATAAGTTTTCGGCGTAGATCCGGGTAATTTAAGCCTGTATGCCCGTTGTGAATGGACAACTGAATGACACAAATGAGAACGACAGAGACTTCTAGGAAGCTAACTAAGGACATGATGTACCACAAGTTGCTGTACCACCTCAGGTTCCCCGCCTGGTGGTGGTAGAAGAAGAGAACACTGCCTAGTCAAGGGAATCCACACTGGTGGAGAAGATTGATCGAATGGAGAAGGTACGAAGGAAGGCAAAGGGAGTAGAAGAATACATGCTGGATGTGGGTGGCTTGTGCCTATTCCTGAATGTAAAATTATGAAAAAAATTCAAAATATTAGAGATGGAGAAATTTGATGGTACTGAAGATCCCTGCATTCATCTGAGAATGTATGTCAGAACTCTGTCCCCCATGGGGATTGATGATCGGCTCAAGGCCTAATTGTTTCACCGATCACTTTTTGGGGTCGTGCAAAGATGGTTTCTTTCTTTGGAGGTTGCCAAAACTAGGACTTGGGAAGACATAGCCACGGCTTTTGTCAGTCTGTACAGCTATAATGTCCAACTAGATGTCACCACCAGAGAGCTCAAAACAACTCGACTAGAGAGCCGGGAGTCTTTTGTTGATTTCCAAACCCGATGAAGCAGTAAAGCCGCCAAGATGACAAACTGGCCCGCTGAGAAAGAACAAGTGAGGATCGTGGTTAAGAATCTGCAGTCTCCACTGAAGCGGTATCTTATCACTTAGTCGCTTTCTACCTTTGAACAATTGTTTGAGGCTGGAGTACAGATTGAAGACGCCATTAAGTCTGGGAATATCGAGAAAGTTGAACCTAGCCAAAAACCTAGAAGAACATTCCCAGCAAACAACCAACACAAAATTGTCACCACCAACCTCGTGTCTCGCTCGAACGAGGTAAACCTGCTCAGCCCGTCTTCTTCCGCCCAACAATCTAACAATACCCAACAATCAGACAACGGTCAACAACAACAAAGGCTAAGGAGGTTATTCACTCCCCTCAACATTTCATTATCCACTGTCCTGAGTCGACTCATCGAAAAAAGGCTTACCAAGCTATTAAACCCCATGCCCGTACCTAATCCCCTACCGCCAAGGTTTAATGCATCTCAATACTGTGCCTCCTACCAAGGTCACGGGCATTTCACTGATAAATGCTTAAGACTCCGATATGAGATTTAGAACTTCATCAACAACAAGGTGATTCCCCCACCATCCGCTACTCCAAAGCCAAATGTCGCGACTAATCCCCTACTAAATCATGCCAAGCATGCTGGGGTAAATTACATGTCTCTAGGAGAATCAGAGGACCCGAGTTAATACATCTGTTTGGCGCATCTACCACGCCCATATGTTCTAGTTACCGAGGACCCGATAGCCTGCTCATTAATTATGGATGGAAATGGCTGGAATATGGTGGAAGAATAGAATGATGATGCTTGGGAAGGTTATTAGGTGGGAGTTCAAGAAGAAGAAGAGGAACTCAACGAAGAAGATGATTGGCCTTTGGATTACCCAGCACGATCGTACGGGTTTGGTCACGTGCTCGACGGCATTACCCTTCCCTAACTTTTTTAGGAGCAGGTATATGTGGATGAAATGCAATCCTATTGGCTGATAAGGGTTTTGCTGAAATCAGATGGAGCGAAGTGGACGAATTTCTAGGCTGCTCAAGAGCAATAGGGGCATTTTATCGGAGAGGACATATAGGAAGAGGTTGATAATATGTGGGCTATTGAGGATGATGAAGAAAGAAGAGGAAGAGTAATGGTTGGTGGGTTAGATAATTTGTGGGCATTTAAAAGCCCTCCATGTATAGACGAGGTACGATAGACCAGCGACACAATAATCGGATTATGAGATCCTGAGGAGATGATAGAACATTTGACCAGAAGTGGGCGGCATTTCAAGCCAGCCCAGCTAGAGAAAGGGCAACCAAGCAGAAAAAGGAAGGAGAAAGAACAAAAATATGATGATGATGCAGTTCTGAAAGAACTAAGAGAAAATACAAGTAGAACGAAAGAACAAGTTGCTGATATCTCATTACTTCAGTGTAGTGGGAGGATTCTCAAGAAGAGGGTGCTGATGCACATGGTTCTGATTCTGCACAGTGTGTTACTACTAGTACATAGATACATGTAGTGCCTCGTCGTAGTGGAACAGTTGTTCATCAAAATGACCAGTATATGTTCTTGGGAGAGTCTTTTGACAGAATCCCAGCATAACTAGATACCGAGCCTTATAATTGCAATGAAGGACTTCAAGACAAAGATGTAAATCTTTCTGTATAGTATTTATTCTGGTGTGTAGAGTATGACTTACACACAGAAGATTAAATTTTAGGTTCTTACAGAATATAAGTTTTATATTCAAAGTTTAGATGGAAATGAACATACCATCGATACGATTGTAGCACCAAGTTTTAGTAGGCATGTCTTCGTTACAAGAAATAGATAATAGCATCATCTATTATTCTGACTCTTTGTGGTAGTACATTTTGTGTGTATTGAAGGGACATTTAGAGTAATTAATTTTATACTGACTATATAAATTAATTAACACCCAAGGTTATTATCAATAGTGCTTATCCTCTTAATTCTGAAATAATTATTGATTTGCATATATTTAATATTTGTTGTTTTGATTCATTAGAATGTGCGATCTTATATGAGTCTATATTTTTGATAAGTTGGATAGCGGTATTATTTATATGGCGAATATTAATTATTGACGGAATACACGCCCCGAAAAATTGGGATTGACGATACCCCCTTAAGAAAGCTTATAGGTTTTGACCAAGCCAAACTCTGCAGGTGGATTAAATTATTTGGCGGTCAAATAAGTTAAGCAGAAGGGTTTAAGGAATATCAAGATGCCGATTAAATTAAATTGTCAGTAATCAAATTTAATTGGCTGGTATCAAAAATCTTAACATTGGGAGAAATGGTAAGTATTTAATAACAGGAGCTCAATGCTATATGGCCTTGAGATTATGGGTTAGATTGCAATTATAGTTCTTTAGTAGTGTGAACTGTAATTTAGTATTTTATGAAAATTATAAAAATTGTTGCTAGTTTTTTTTAATTGCAGATACCGCTATGAGATTTGCTTAATTGCAGAAACCACTTATACGTGTCTGTGTTTCACTGGAAATCTTAGTCATAATTATTCCCCAGGTCCTTGCTGTATCTCAATAAATATGCAGGTAGGCTAAACCAGTTTCATAACTTATCTTCTAAGACTAAAGTTGTCTTGGTTCTGTCGGTACGAGTTCTCAGAGGATTGTAGCTCACACTATATCCAGGAATCACATAAGAAAATACAGTTGAAGATCTGACAGGAGCTTCAACTCGGATTCAAATCGTAGTTGAAAATTCGACTAGTAAAAATGTATTCTTCTAAATCGACTTCGGATGTACGGGTTTTATTTTGATCGTTCGTTATTAAAAATTTTATCTAGAGCCTGTTTTGACGATTACTCGTTCAGTTAATTTTTTTCGTTAAACGTTTGCAAATACAAAGATTTTGGCAGTCTTGCCTCCAACAATTGGTATCAAAATCGTTTTATTTTTTGTTTTCAATTATCGGGGTCGGGTAGTTTTAAAACTGTTGCAAACTTTGTTTTGCAAGCGTTCTAACCCTGATTTTATGATCGTCATTTATTTTTTCATGTTTGATTGAATAGTGTGAATGATGATTATTTTTTTAATCACGGAGGTTGATCGTGATAGATTGAATGTGAGCCTTCGGAACATAGGATCGATGTAATAATTAGCTTTATATTTTTAAATATTTATTTAGATTATTTAAGAACAGGTTGAATATGTCCAAGAACACGAAGAACGGATGCGGCACCGACAGTGGTTCAGTTTTTAACGGGCCACAAATCACGGTATGTTTTTAATAGTTATAAATAATTTTTTCTAGTGTGTTTTTCTGCAGTATTTATGTATACAAAATAACATAAAAAATAAGTTAAAATAGCAAGAAAAAATTCCCAAAATAGCCCAGTTTTGGTGGCGGTTCGGCGGCAGTTTTTTTGATTTTTTGGACCATTTTTGGGCCAATTTTTGGGATAGGTTTTTTGGGCTATTGGTGGATGATCTTTATATTTTTACTTCAATCTCTCCTGCACTGCAGCTGACTGAAATGAATAATACATCTATATTAGCATATAGAGAAAGTTTTCATATTTAATGAACCAAATACTTCTTTGGTACTTACGCTTGGGTCATATTAATCTAAAAAGGATAGACAGACTAGTAGCAGATGGACTTTTAGGTTCATTAGAAGTAGAGGCACTTCTGGTATGTGAATCTTGCTTAGAGGGTAAAATGACCAAGAGACCTTTTTCGACCAAAGGCTATAGAGCTAAATAACCGTTGGAGTTGGTTCATTCTGATGTGTGTGGTCCAATGACAATCTGGGATAGAGGTGGCTTTGAGTACTTCATTAGTTTCATTAATGACTACTCAAAGTATGGATACATTTACCTGATGCACCGTAAATATGAATGCTTTGAGAAATTCAAAGAATTCAAGGCAGAGGCGAAGAAGCATATGGATAAAAGTATCAATTCACTACGATCCGACCGTGGTGGAAAATATTTCTTTGGAGAGTTTAAGGACTACTTGTCATTAGAGGGGAGTACATCCCTGTTAACTGTACCTAGCACTCCGCAGCAAATGGTGTAGCAGAAAGAAGGAATAAGACTCTTATAGAAATGGTAAGGTCCATGATGAGTTATTCAGATTTACTTGATTCGTTTTGGAGACTCGCTTTAGAGACAGCGGCTTACATTATGAACTTGGTACCTTCTAAGTCAATACCTTTTACTCCTATAGAATTGTGAAGTAAGCCTAGTCTGAAATACATTCGAATTTGGGAGTATTTAGCACATGTGCTGAAAAGAAATGCTGGTAAGTTAAAACTGAGGACAACAGTCTATTTCTTTGTAGGGTATCCCAAGGGCACGAAAGGTGGTCTATTTTATAATCTTAAGGATCATAAGATCATTGTTAGCACCAATGCCCGATTCTTGGAAGAGAATAATATTATGGATCACAGGCACAAAAGCACTATTATTCTGGAAGAACTGAGAGAAAATACTAGTAGAACGAAAGAACAAGTCACTGATATCCCATTACTTCGTCGTAGTGGGAGAATTATCAGGACAGGTGCAAATCAAGAACAGGGTGCTAATTGTAGACACCCCAATTTGACCCCGCCCAATCTTAGGTGAATCTGATGATACAAACAGGTGGAATGGTGCTTCAGCTAGATCCTCGAGAAGTGATCCAAACTCGGTATTTGAACCTAGAACCTTCAAACCAATGAAATTTTATTGAACCATCGATAACTTGTTATGCAAGTCATTTCCCAAAGTGGCGACCGTCATGTTCATTGTGGCGACCGTCAATAGAACCTCTTGGAAACCCTAACCAAAAGTGGCGGCCGCCACATTCAACCTGGCGACCGCCAACTTGCATTGTGGCGACCGCCACCTCCAACCCGGAAACTGCCAACTCCAAATGGCCTGACGTGTCCCAAAACGTGGCAACACCTCATTGGTTGAAGAATTCTATAAATACCGTACCCTTGGTACGTTTTCAAGGATTGAATTTTAGTGAGAGAAGCTCTGCTGAGTTGCCGAGCAATTTCGAGTCTCGACGTCGAAGTCCTGCTGAAATACCGAGATTCGAACCTCTGACGCCTAAATTGGAAGCCTTGTTTGGATTACTACTCGAGGATTGGATCATTGGATCATCATTCCCTGACTCGAGGATTCTTTAGCAATTTAGGTACTTTGCTTGGATCTCCGGTCTTTTTAACTCAATTTTCAATTTATTTGGAGTGACCGGATTAATTTACTCGTTTAATTTTGTATGCATTCTTACATTGCTTACGTTTTGTTTTAATCACTAGATTTTATTTTAACTTATAAGTAATGTGCTTAGTTTAAACTTGTTAATTCATGTTATAAATTCAATTTTATGTTGTTTGTTTATTATTTACTTACCCGTGTTATACATTCAGACTTGGCATATCGTTACTTTTCGTTTAAATCATTAATTAGTGTTAACATAATTTGACAATACGACTAAACGATGTCGTTATTGTTATAATATGAACACTTACTTATATATGGTTGTAATTGTTAATATTACACTCATTTAATGCTAATTTTTCTTTTAATGTTAGTTTAGTATTTTCTTTGCTAGTATCTTATTTCTTTTTATTTTAACATTAGTTAATATTTAATTTAATATTAATATTTCTTTTTTTTTCATTTTTCTTGTAATGTAGCTTTATTTTTCTTTTTAATGTTCCATTTCTTTTTCCTTTCTTTAATGCTAACGTTCTACCATTTTCTTTTCATTTTCTTTTCTTTTAATATTTGTTTAATGTTTATTTTCTTTTAAGCATTAGTTTAATGATATTTTAAATAGCTTTATTTTTCTCTTCTTTTTTTTTTCTTTTAATATTAGTGTAATCTCATTTTCTTGCATTTTCTTTTCTTTTATTTTCTTATTCTACTATTATTACTTTTATTTTTCTTTTTTTTGGTCCTTTCCTTTTTCTATTTATTGTTAACATTATTTTCTTTCGTATTATTAAACCCAAAAAATCACGAAAAGTCTTTTAAGTTATTTTTAATCTTTAAATGTTAGTATAAAGTTTCTCTTATTATAGTAATTTTTTTTTTTCTTTTATTTTTTTGTCTCTTTTAAAGTAAAAAATGTAAATAGTTAGATTTTATTTTTCAATAGCTTAATAACATTTTTTAACCTTTTTATTTTAGCATAATTTTTCTTTTGTAAAGTTTTTCTTTTCCCTTAAAACTTTAAACCTTCTTTTATTATAAAACCATTCTTTTAAATTTTCTTGTTAAGTAAGCTTTCTTTCAATGTAGAATTTTCTCTTTTATACATCTTTTATTTTATATTTAGCATTTCTTTTTCATGTTAATGCCAATCTAGTTTATTTTGATAACATGCATATTTTGGTTACTTTCTTTAAAATATTGTGTCTAAAGTAGTTTGGGTTTATTTTGCAACAATTCATAATTAGGTAGTTTTGGCAACTTCTAGCTTGTCTTTATTGTTTTATGCATATTATAATAGTTTAATTTTTTTGATGAAATTGCATGCCGGTGTGCTCTATGTATCTTTTAGTTAGAAATTGCATGCCATAGGGCTTAGAATTTTATCTCTTTATTTGTTTTGATTTAGAGTGCTACATACATATATTATGTATTTTTCATATATAATTTTGAATGTTCCTTCTTTGCATCCACTTTCTTTATTTGTATGTATTTGGGAAATCCTATTAAAAAAGAAATGATGATTAGTAGATATTAACCTTACGGTTGGACAAACGGGATATCTAACACCTTCCTCGAGTCGTACTTTAGCCCCCGAACCTTTTTCTCTGGTTAAACGTTTTAAAGATCAGTAGCCATTTTTATTTTTCTTAATTTTTCTCAAAAACTATGTGGCGACTCTATTTTTAATAAAAAATGAGTTTTCAAAATTTAATTTTCAAGGTGTTAAAATACTTTCTAAACATCTTTGAATTTTTTTATTTTTGAATATTTTTCAAAAACTCCAAAATTCCAGTGCCACAGTATTTTCTTGCGATTCCGCTGAGGATTGGTTTATCAAATCAAATAAGATGGCTAAACTTAAAAACATCATTGGTTCTTTATATGTATCTCTCATATGTATTTTTGCATGCATGTGCATTGTCCTTCAAACCCCCATGCTTGGTCGACCCGATCCACTGAACGTTCATCCGTTTTGGAGATTGTTGAAAAGGCAGGCAATCTTTACTAACTGTACGCTTTCATAGGTGTAGTAAAAGAGTTCGAGTGTACTGTTTGACCATATCCTGCACCACTCTAGGCATGAGAGGTATATACCCGGCTCTATTCAGAAAGTACTCTAGTAGGATTATATGTTTTGATTACGTATTGTTAGGATTGTTTGTTCGGGCTTGAGTTAGTTCCTCTTCTGGGTTTTGCCCGAGTTTTCTCTTATCCTTTGATTAGGTTAACTTCTCGCCTTCAGGTTCTTACCCGGGCTTTTTTTTTCACCATGTTTAGTTTTTCCGCCATAGTTTTCTTCCTAGGGTCATGCCCGTGTTTCATTTTGAAACCTCTAGGGTAGTTTCTCTCTCTTTCGGGTTCTTTTCGGTTTGTTAGTTCCATACCCATTCCTTTGTTTAGGCTCGTTTTCTCCAGATCCTCGTTATACCCGTGTGAGCTAGTTTCTTACCGTTATGCTGCCCATTTTTCCTTAGAATTCTAGGTCAAACTAAGTCCTCTCAGCCTAGTTCTATTTTCTTACCGTAGTACTGCCCATTTCTTCAACTGAGTTTAGTCAAATATGTTCCGTTGTTATGCTGCCAGTATGAGCCCGGCAGGGGCATTGTTATAGCTTCTGTGATTATCTGCTTATGATCTGCTATTTTGGTATTTGGGATGTTTGCTATCTATCGTCAGAATTCTCATTCGAGAAGTGTTTGATACTGGTTATTCTACTTTTAAAAATTTATATTTTTTTACTGGTTTACCATTGAGTCGAGAAGAGCATAGTTAACACATGCCTCGGAGAGGTCAGAATCAGGCAAACTTCATCGAGTGTTCAAATAATCAGCTGAAATGGAAGAGAATGAGGTGACATTGACGACTCTAATGAGAGCCATTATTGAGATACAAAGAGCTGTGGAGTAGTAGACCCAAGCTCAAAATTAGTGTCAGGCGCAGATCTGAGCAATTCAGGTCCGTATGCGCCGTTGCAAATGGACAACTGGATGACGCAAATGATAATGGCGAAGACTTCTGGGACAATAACTAAGGACAAGATGTACCATAAGTTGTTGTACCACCTCGGGTTCCCCGCCCGGTGGTGGTAGAAGAAGAGAACACTGCCTAGTCTTGGGAATCCGTGCTGGCGAAGAAGATCGATCGAATGGAGAAGGTATTAAGGAAGGCAAAGGGAGTAAAAGAATACATACTGGATGTGGGTGGCTTGTGCTTATTCCCGAATGTAAAATTGTTGAAAAAATTCAAAATATTAGAGATGGAGAAATTTGAAGGTACTGGAGATCTCCGCATTCATCTGAGAATGTATGCCAGAACCATGTCCCCTATGGGGATTGATGATCAGCTTAAGGCCTAATTGTTTCACCGATCACTTTCTGGGGCCGCGCAAAGATGGTTTCTTTTTTTGGAGGTTGCCAAAACTAAGACTTATGAAGACATAGCCACGGCTTTTGTCAGTCAGTATAGCTATAATGTCCAACTAGATGCCACCACCAGAGAGCTCAAAACAACTCGACAGGAGAGCCGAGAGTCTTTTGTTGATTTTCGAACCCAATGGAGGGGTAAAGCTGCCAAGATGAAAAACTGGCCCACTGAGAAAGAACAAGTGAGGATCGTGGTTAAAAATCTACAGTCTCCACTGAAATGGTATCTTATCACTTAGCCGCTTACTACCTTTGAACAGTTGTCTGAGACTGGAGTACAGATTGAAGATGCCATATAGTCTGGGGATATCAAGAAAGTCGAACCTAGCCAAAAACCTAGAAGAACATTCCTAGCAAATAGCCAAAACCAAATGGCCACCACCAACGTCGTGTCTCACTTGAACGAGGTAAACCAGCTAAACCCGTCTTCTTTCGCCCAACAATCCAACAATACCTAACAATCAGATGACGGTCAACAGTAATAATAGCCAAGGAAGGTGTTCACTCCCCTTAACATTTCATTATCCACCGTCCTAAGTTGACTTGTTGAGAAAGGGATTATCAAGCCATTAGACCCTATGTCCGTACCTGATCCCCTTCTGCCAAGGTTTAATGTTTCTCAATACTGCGCCTTCCACCAAGGTCACAGACATTTAACTGATAAATTCCTAAGACTCCGACATGAGATCCAGAACCTCATCGACAACAAGGTGACTTCTCCACCATCCACCATTCCAGAGCCTAATGTCGCCTAATCCCTTACTAAATCATGCCAGGAAGGCTAGGGTAAATTACATGTCTCTAGGAGAATCAAAGGATCCGAGTCAGTACATCTGTTCGGTGCATCTACTGTGCCCATCTGTTCTAGTTACGGAGGACCCGACAACCTGTTCATTGATTATGGATGGAAACGGCTGGGATATGGTGGAAGAATGGAATGATGATGCTTGGGAATGATATCAGGTGGCAGTTCAAGAAGAAGAAGAGGAACGCAACGAAGAAGACGATTGGCCTTTGGATTACCCAGCCTGACCATACGGGTTTGGTCACGTGCTTGACGGCATTACCCTTCCCTAACTTTTTGAGGAAGAGGTATATGTGGATGAAATGCAATCCTATTGGCCGGTAAGGGTTGTGCTAAAATTAGACGGAGCAGAGTGGACCAATTTCTGGGCCGCTCGATAACAGCAGGTGGATTTTATCGGAGAGGACATAGGGGAAGAAGTTGATAATACATGGGCTATCGAGGATGATGAAGAAAGAAGATGAAGAGTAATGGTTGGTGGATTAGATGATTTATGGGCATTTAAAAACCCTCTATGCATAGATGAGGTACGACTGACCAGCAACACAATAATGTGATTATGGGATCCTGAGGAGGGGATAGAACATCTGACCAGAAGTGGGCGGCATTTCAAACCAGCCCAGCTAGAGAAAGGGCAACCAAGCGAAAAAGGAAAGGATAAAGGACAAGAAGAAGATGATGATGCAGTTTTGGAAGAACTAAGAGAAAATACTAGTAGAACGGAAGAACAAGTCACAGATATTTCATTATCACGTCGTAGTGGGAGGATTGTCGAGACAGGTACAAATCAAGAACAGGGTGCTGATGCATAAGGTTCTAATTCTGCACAGCGTGTTACTACTAGTACATAGACACAGATAGTGCCTCGTCATAGTGGGAGGATTGTTCATCAACCTGACCAGTATATGTTCTTGGAAGAGTCTTTTGACAGGATCTTAGTAGAACTAGATATCGACCCCTGTAACTATAATGAAGCACTTCAAGACAAAGATACAGATATTTGGCAAAAGGCTATAAATTCATAGATGAAATCTATGTATTCTAGGCAGGTCTGGGAACTTGTAGAACCACCCGAAGGGATAAAACCCATTAGATGCAAGTGGATCTACAAGAGAAAGAGAGGAGTAGAAAAAAATATTAAAACTTTCAAAGTTAGGCTTGTTGTTAAAGGGTTCACTCAGAAAGAAGGGATCGATTATGAGGAAATCTTTTCGCCGGTAGTCATGCTTAAGTTTATTCAGATTCTCTTATCCATTGCTGCTTATTTCGATTACGAAATCTGGCCAATGGACGTCAAGACAACTTTCCTAAATGAAAGTCTTGACGAGTGTATCTATATGATACAACTAGACAGATTCATTGCAAAGGGCCAGGATCACATGTTGTGTAAACTTAAAAGATCCATTTAAGGACTTAAGCAGGCATCAAGATTTTGGAATACTCAGTTTGATCAAGTCATTAAGTCTTATGATTTTGATCAAAGTCTAGATGAATGCTGTGTGTATAAGAAGCGTGATGGAAATGTCGTGATCTTCTTTGTACTTTATGTAGTCGATATTTTGCTCATCAAAAACCATGTGAGGGCATTATCTACGGTTAAAGTATGGTTATCTAGGCAGTTCGATATGAAGGACTTGGGAGAAGCTAGTCACATTCTTGGGATCAAGCGTGTGCGAGATCAGAAACAAAGGATGTTGGATTCATCATAAGCGAAATATATCGATGATATCCTTGCTCATTTTAGAATGCTGAATTCCAAGAAAGAGTTTCTCCCTTTCAGGTATGGAATCACTCTATCAATGGATCAGTATCCTAAGACACCTGATGAGATAGAGAAGATGAAGACAGTTTCTTATGTTTCGGTAGTAGGAAGTCTCATTTATGCTATGCTTTACATTAGACCCAATCTCTGCCTTGCCGTTAGCATGGTTAACAGATATCAGTCTAACCTAGGGCAGGAGTATTGGACTACGGTAAAGAATATAATCAAGTACTTGAAAAAGATTAAGGATTATATGTTGGTTTACCAGGCAGACAGTCTAGTACCTTTGGGGTATACAAAATTAGATTTCCAATCCGACAGGGATTCCTGTAGGTCAACCTCAAGATATGTGTTTACCTTAGGAGGTGGAGCTAGAAGTTGAAGGAATATCAAGTAGTCCTGCATTGCTGATTCAACCATAGAGGCCGAGTATGTGGCAACTTCTGAAGTCGCCAAGGAGGTCATTTGGCTCAGAAATTTTCTGTTAGATCTAGATGTGGTACCTTTAGTTCAGTCGGCTATTACACTTTACTGTGACAATAGCGGAGCGGTTGCAAACTCGAAGGAGCCAAGGGTCCATAAGAAAGAAAAGCACATTGAGCGTAAGTATCACCTGATACGAGAAATTATATAGAGAGGTAATATTGCAATAACTAAGATTATATCAGAAGAAAACCTTGTAGATCCTTTTGCAAAAAGCTTACCGGCTAAGACTTTTGATAGTCATGTAAAGGGCATGGAAGTCATATGTATAGCAGCAAGATTTTGAGTATAGGTGGGAGATTCTTAGGATTAGTATACTAAAAATTATATTTTTAGTATTTAATTTTATTTTTTAACAAAATTTATTTTTATTTTATGAGAATCTTTATGAGCAATGTATGTGTATCATTTTTTGAATGTTATGCATAGATGTCCGATATTCTGTATAGTATTTAATATAGTGTGTAGAGTACAGCTTGTACATAGAAGATCAGATTTTAGGTTTTTTCAGAATATAAGTTTTATATTCACAGGTTAGATGAAAATGAACATACTATCGGTACAACTGTAGCACATAGTTTTAGTAGTCTAGTCTTGGTTACGAGGAACAGATAATAGCGTATCCATTATTCCGACTCTCTGTACTAGTACACTTTATGTGTATTGAATGAGATATTTGGAGTAATTAATTTTATATTGACTATATAAATTAATTAACACCCAAGGTTATTATGAATAGTACTTATCCTCTTAATCCCAAAATAATTATTGATTTGCGTATATTTAATATTTGTTGTTTTGATTCATTAGAGAGTGCGATTTTATATGGGTGTATATTCTCGGTGAGTTCGATAGCAGTATTATTTATATGGCGAATATTAATTATTGACGGAATCTACGTACCGAAAGATTGAGATTGATGTTACCCCCTTAAGAAAACTTATAAGTTTTGACTGGGCCAAACCCGGCAGGTGACTTTAATTATTCGACGGTCAAATAAGTTAAGCACAGGGGCTTATAGAATATCAAGATACTGATTATATTAAATTGTCAGTAATTAAATTTAATTGGCGGGTATCGAGAATCTTAATGTTGGGAGAAATGGTAAGTATTTAATAACAAGAGCTCAATACTTTGTAGTCTTGAGATTATGGGTCAGAGAACAATTATAGTTCTTTAGTGGTGTAAACTATAATTCAGTATTTTACGAAAATTATAAAAATCACTACTGATTTTTCATAATTGTAGATACTGCTACGAGATTTGCTTAATTGCAAAAACCGCTGATACGTGTCTGTGTTCCACTGGAAGTGTTATTCATAATTACTCTCTAGGTCCCTGGTGTATCCATATATATATGCGGGTAGGCTGAACCAGTTTCATAACGTCTCTTCTAAGACTAAAGTTGTCTTGGTTTTATCGATACGAATTCTCAGAGGATTATAGCTCACACTATATCCAGGAATCACATAAGGGAATACAGTTGAATATCTGACAGGGGCTTCAACTCGGATTCAAATTGTAGTTGAAGATTCGACCAGTAAAAAGGTATTCTTCTAAATTAACTTCGGATGCATGGGTTTTATTTTGATCATTCGTTATCAAAAGTTTTATCTGGAGTCCGTTTTAACGAGTGCCCATTCAGTTAATTTTTTTCGTTAATCGTTTGTAAATACAAAAATCTTGATAGTCTTGCCTCCAACAATTGGTATCAGAACCGTTTTATTTTTTATTTTTGATTATCAAGGCCGGGTAGTTTTAGAATTGTTACTAACTTTGTTTTACTAGCGTTCTAATCCTAGTTTTATGATCGTCATTTATTTTCTTATGTTTTATTGAATGATGTGAATGATGATTATTTTTTTAATCACGGGAGTTGACCATGATAGATTGAATGTGAGCCTTCAAGACATAGAATCGATGTAATAATTAGTTTTATATTTTTAAATATCTGTTTAGGTTATTTAAGAACATGTTGAACATATCTAAGAACACGAAAAACAGAGGCGGTACCGGCGGTGGTTCGGGTTTTTACATGCCACAAATTGCGTTAAATTTTTAATGGTTATAAACAGTTTTTTCTAGTGACTTTTTCTGAAGTATTTATGTATAAAAAATAGCATAAAAAATAAGTTAAAAACAACAAGGAAAAATCACCAAAATAGCTTGGTTCTAGCGACGGTTCGACGGCAGTTTTTATGATTTTTTGGGCCATTTTTGAGACAATTTTTTAGAATTTTTTTACATAAAATAGCAGTAAAATATACCTCAAAATACTATAAAAAAACCTATAAAAAATTGGGCCAGATAGTGCATTAAAAAGAAAAAATGGCAGCGAATTTTTCTTACAGCGATGGTGCTACAACAGCAGCTTCCAAGCAGTTTGCCAACAATGTTTTGGGCTGTTTTGGTACAGATTTTCTGATAGAAAGATTCTAATTTTCAACAACTTTTTGACGATAAAAAATACGTCAAAAACGGAGATCGGATGAGGTTTGAACCGCCTCGAAAAGTTGGCGGTTAAAGGCGGCGGCTGCAGCTTTGGGCAATGTTTTTGACAAATTTTTGAGCTATTTTCGTGCAGTTTTTTCATAAAAAAATAGTACCTTTCGAGAGCTTTCTTTTGATATAAAATATGTCGAAAAGCGTGTTCAGGAAGAGGTCAAAAAAGACCCAGAAAATTGGCTGCGCAATACTGTTGCGGACAACAGCATTTTTTGAGGTTCGAATAGTTTTTTTGGCCATTTTTTAGGTAGGTTTTCAGAAAATTTGTTGACAGAAAGATCCCATAATTTGAGAGCTTTCCAACGATATAAAACTCGTCAAAAATAGAGCCCGGATGAGGCGGTAGGTCGCTTGAAGGCGGCGCCAGCAGTGGCTGGTGGTGGTCTGGCGGTTTTTCTCTCTCGGGGTTATTTTGTGTTGATTTTTTGATGTATATAAGAGTGATATGATATATCACTATATATCATATAGTACCAGGAAAGCTTGATGCAATCAAGACACTAAATCAAATGCGAATAATGATTAAAATAGCTGACTCTCTAAGGGAGACTAAAACACCTCAGTATTTCACTTGAATCATAAAATCGAGATATATGCATATTGTGTTTATATATATATATATTGCGTAAATGATTGCATATCTATTTTATTTATCCTGTTAATTTAATTAATTCAAAAATTCAGTTTTAATTAAAATATTTTATAATGAAAAAAAAATTATCTTTTTTAAATTAATTAATTTTAATTAAATGAAAAAACTTTAGATATTTTATTTTTTTACAAAATATCACGTTTAAGAAATTTTTTAAAAAATTGGATATCTTGAAATAACGTGAGAATTAATTTCGGATTTTGAATTAATTAAAAAGAAAAATATTTAAACAAAATAAATTATTATTTTTTAAAAAATATGGAACAAAAAATAAAATGAATAAATGACTTTAATAACTACCTTAACTGAAAAGATGGAAAAAAAACTGTGTATTTATTAAATTTTATTCGTTACCTATTTAAACACGAAAAGATGGACTTTTGAGTTCATTGAAAGTGGAGGCACTTTTAGTATGTGAATCTTGCTTAGAGGGTAAAATGACCAAGAGACCATTTTCGACCAAAGGCTATAGAGCTAAAGAACCGTTGGAGCTGGTTCATTCTGTTGTGTGTGGTCCACTGACAATTTGGGTTAGAGGTGGCTTTGAGTACTTCGTCTGTTTCATTGATGACTACTAAAAGTATGGATACATTTACCTGATACACCGTAAGTCTACATGATTTGAGAACCTGATACACCGTAAGTCTACATGATTTGAGAAATTCAAAGAATTCAAGGAAGAGGCAGAGAACCGTCTGGGTAAAAGTATCAAATCACTACAATCCGACCGTGGTAAAAAATATTTTTTTGGAGAGTTTAAGGACTACTTGTCATCAGAGGGGATTACATCTCAGTTAACTGCACCTAGCACTCCGTAGCAGAATGGCGCAATAGAAGGAAGGAATATGACTCATATGGAAATGGTAAGGTTCATGATGAATTATTCAGATTTACCTGATTCATTTTGGAGACTTGCTTTTGAGACAGCGACTTACATTCTGAACTTGGTACCTTCTAACTCAGTACCTTTTACTCCCACAGAATTGTGAACTGGGCGTAAGCCTAGTCAAAAATACATTTAAATTTTGGGGTGGCCAGCATATGTGCTGAAAGAAAACGCTGATAAGTTGGAACCGATGACAGAAGTCTGTTTCGTTGTAGGGTATCCCAAGGGAACGAAAGGTGGTCTATTTTATAATCCTAAGGATCATAAGGTCATTGTTAGCACCAATGCTCGATTATTAAAAGAAGATTATATTATGGATTACAGGCCCAAAAGCAATATTATTCGGGAAGAGCTGAGAGAAAATACCAGTAGAATGGAAGAACAAGTCACTGATATCCCATTACTTCGTTGTAGTAGGAGGATTGTTGGGACAGGTGCAAATTAAGACTAGGGTGCTGATGCATAGGGTTCTGATTTTGCACAGCGTTTTACTACTAGTACACAAATACAGGTAGTGTCTCGTCGTAGTGGGAGGGTTGTTCATCCACCTGACCAGTATATGTTCTTGGGAGAGTTTTTTAACAGGATCCTTGCAGAACTAGATACCGAGCCTTGTAACTACAATAAAACACTTCAAGACAAAAATACAGATCTTTAGCAAAAGACTATGAATTTAGAGATGGAATCTATGTATTCCAATTAGGTCTGAAAACTTGTAGAACCACCATAAAGGATAAAACCCATTGGATGTAAGTGGATCTACAAGAGAAAGAGAGGAGTAGACGAGATTGTTAAAACCTTCAAAGCTTGGCTTGTTGTTAAAGGGTTCACTCAGAAAGAAGGGATCGATTATGAGAAAATATTTTTACCGGTAGCCATGCTTAAATCTATCCGGATTCTCTCATCCATTACCGCTCATTTCGATTATGAAATCTGACAAATGGACGTCAAGACAGCTTTCCTTAACGTAAATCTTGGCGGGTGTATCTATATGATAAGGCCAGACGAATTCAATGCAAAGGGCTAGGAACACATGTTGTGTAAGCGTAAGAGATCCATTTATGGACTTAAGCAGGCATCAAGGTCTTAGAATACTCGGTTTGATTAAGTCATTAAGTCTTATAGTTTTGATAAAAGTCCAGATGAATCCTATGTGTACAAGAAGTGTGACAGAAGCGTGGTGATCTTTCTAATACTTTATGTAGACAATATCTTGCTCATCGGAAATGATGTGGGGACATTATCTACGGTTAAAGTATAGTTATCTGGGCAGTTCAATATGAAGGACTTAGGAGAAGCCAATCACATTTTTGGGATCAAGTTTGTGTGAGATCAGAAACAAAGGATGCTAGGCTTATCATAAGCAAATTATATCGATGATATCCTTGCTCATTTTAGCTTGCAGGATTCCAAGAAAGAGTTTCTCCCTTTCAGGTATGGAATCACTATATCCAAGGATCAATGCCCTAAAACACCTAATGAGACAGAGAAGATGAAGGCAGTTCCTTATGCTTCGGCAGGAGAAAACCTCATGTATGCTTTACTTTGCACTAGACCCAATATATTCTTTGCTGTTAGCATAGTTAGCAGATATTAGTCTAACCCAAGGTTGGAGCATTGGACTGCGGTAAAGAATATAATCAAGTACTTAAAAAGGATTAAGGATTATATGTTGGTTTACTAGGCAGACAGTCTAATACCTTTAGCGTACACAGAGTCAGATTTTCAGTATGACAGAAATTCTTGTAGGTCTACCTCAGTATATATGTTTACCTTAAGAGGTGGAGCTAGAAGTTGGAGGAGTATCAAGTAATCCAGCATTGCTGATTCCACCATAGAGGTCGAATATGTGGTAGCTTCTTAAGCAGCCAAGGAAGCAGTTTGGCTCAGGTACTTCTTGTTGGATCTAGATGTGATACTTTCAGTTTAGTCGGCTATTACACTTTACCGTGACAATAGTAGAGCGATTGCAAACTCGAAGAAGCTAAGGGTGCACAAGAAAGGCAAGCACATTGAGCATAAGTATCACCTGATACGAAAAATTATAAAGAGAAGTGATGTTGCTATGACCAAAATTGCATTAAGAGACAACTATGCAGATCTTTTTACAAAGAGCTTACCGATTAAAACTTTTGATAGTCATGTAGAGAGCATGGGAGTTAGATGTATAGAAACATGATTTCAAGTATAAGTGAGAGATTGTTAGGGTTGGTATACTGAAAATCATGTTTTTAGTATTTAATTTTATTTTTTAATAAAATTAATTTTCTATTTTATGATAATCTTTATGAGCAATGTATGTGTATTATTTTTTTACTGTTATGCATGGATGTCCAATATTCTGTATAGTATTTAATCTGGTGTAGAGTACGATTTGTACACAGAAAATTAAATTTTAGGTTCTTACAGAATTTACGTTTTATGTTTACAATTTAGATAGAAATAGGCATACCATCAATACGACTGTAGCACAGAGTTTTAGTAGCCCTATCTTAGCTACGATGAACAGATAATAGCGTCGTCTATTATTCTGACACTCTATGCTAGTACACTTTGTGTGTATTGAACAGTACTTTTTAGGTAATTAATTTTATACTGACTATATAAATTAATTAACACCTAAGATTATTATGAATAGTGCTTATCCTCTTAATCTTGAAATAATTATTGATTTTTATATATTTAATATTTGTTGTTTTAATTTATTAGAGGGTGCGATCTTATATGGGTCTATATTCCCGGTGAGTTAGATAGCAGTATTATTTATATAGCGAATATTAATTATTAATGAAATTCACGTCCTGAAAGATCGGGATTGACGATACCTCCTTAAGAAAGTTTATATGTTTTGACCGGATCAAACCCTGTAGGTGGATTTAATTATTCAACGGTCAAATAAGTTAAGTGAAAGCGTTTAAAGAATATCAAGATACCGATTAAATTAAATTGTTCATAATTAAATTTAATTGAGGGGTATCGAAAATCTTAACGTTGGGAGAAATTGTAAGTATTTTATAACTAGAGCTAAATGCTATATGGTCTTGAGATTATGAGTTAGAGTGCAATTATAGTTTTTTAGTGGTGTGAATTATAATTCAGTATTTTATGAAAATTGTTGAAACCGCTGCTGGTTTTCCATAATAACATATATTACTATGAAGTTTGCTTAATTGCAGAAACCGCTGATATGTGTCTGTGTTCCACTGGAAGTCTTACTCATAATTACTCTCCAGGTCTCTGTTGTAGCCTTATATATATGCGGGTAGGCTGAACCAGTTTCATAACTTGTATTCTAAGAATAAAGCTGTCTTAGTTCTGTCGGTGCAAGTTCTCAGATGATTATAGCCTACACTATATCTGAAAATCGAATGAGGGAATACAGTAGAAGATCTGACAGGTGCTTCAACTCGGATTCAAATCGTAGTTGAAGATTCGACCAATAAAAATGTATTCTTCTAAATTAACTTTGGATGCATGAGTTTTATTTTGATCGTTGGTCATCAAAAGTTTTATCTGAAACCCATTTTGGTGATTGCCCGTCTAGTTAATTTTTTTTGTTAATCGTTTGCAAAAATAAAGATTTTGACAGTCTTGCCTCCAACAATTTTTGCACCCATTTTTTTTATAAAAAAAATATCACAAATATCCAACAACATGATGCTTCAAAGAACATCTCAAAAATAGTCTCAAAAAGTAGCCCTGAATAGCCACCTACTAGCGCAGTCACTAGTCACCTGTTTTCCCCGCTTTTGCACTATTTTTTCAATAGTATTTTACTGCTATTTTATGCCAAAAATCTGCTCAAAAGTAGTCTAAAAAATATTGAAAAAACTATCAAAAACCTGCTTCAAACTGTCGCCAGTGGTGCCGCTGGCAGGCTGTTTTTAATCCAGTTTTTTTGGGACTTGTTTTAATATTGTTTTTAAGCCTAAAAGGTACCCAAAAAAACTGCTAGAAAATATGTTAAAAAATCGTGAAAAAAACACCACAATATGTGGCCTGTAACTCCCGAAATCCCCGCTGGTGCTGTCGCCTGTTCTTTAATATTGTAAACTGGTATTTAAAAATAAATAATTGCTATTACATCGAAACTTATGTCTCGTAGGCTCACATTCGATCTAGAAAAAACTTAATCTATCATGATCAACCATCATGATTAAGAATAATTAAATCATCATCTAAATCATTCAATCAGACATGAAAAATATGATGATCATATAATCGGAATTAAAACGCCTGTAAAATAAAGTTAGGATAGTTCTAAAACTATCCGACCTCGATAAATCGTAAACAAAAAAATGAAACAGATTTGATACCAATTGTTGGAGGCAAAACTGTCAAGATAATTATTTTTGTAAATAATTTTTGATAAAAATTAACTAGATAGGTAATCGCCGAAACGGGTTCCAAATAAAAATTTTGATGTCGAGCGATCAAAATAAAAACCTGTGCAACCACATTTAATTTAAAAGAATACCATTTGGTCAATTTCTCAACTATGATTTTGATTCCGAGTTAAAACTCCCGTTAGACCTTCTATAGTATTCGCTTATATGATTCCCAAACGTAGTGTTAGCTATGAACCCTTGAGAACTCGTACTGACAGAACCTGGTCAGTTTTAGTCTCAAAGATCAGTTATGAATTTAGTTCAGCCTACCTTCATATTTATAGGGTTACAGTTGGGACCTGTGGAGTAATTATGATAAAGACTTCTAGTGTGACCTAGATACGTATCCAACGGTTTTTACAATTAAGTAAGCCTCTCAGCGGTATATATAATTAGGAAAATCATATAGTGGTTTCTGTAATTTTCATAAAATACTAAATTACAGTTCACACCACTAAGGAACTGTAATTGCATTTTAAGCCATAATCTCAAGACCTTCTTGTATTGAGCTCCTGTTATTAAATACTTAACTCATCTCCCCAAGTTAAAATTCTTGATACCCGCCAATTAAATTCAATTACTGACAATTTAATTTAATCGGCATCTTTAAATTCTTTAAGCCATTCCACTTAACTTATTTGACCGTCGAATAATCAAATCCACCTGTAGGGTTTGTCCCGATTAAAACTTATAAGCTTTTCTAAGGGGGCATCGTCAATCCCGATCATTCGAGACGCAAATTCTATCAATAATTCATATTCATCATATAAATAATACCACTATCTAACTCACCAGGAATGTAGACCCATATAAGATCGCATACTTTAATGAATCAAAATAATGAATATTAAATATACGCAACTCAATAATTATTTCAGAATTAAGAGTATAAGCACTATTATAATAACTTTAAGGTGTGAATTAATTTATATAATTAATATAAAATTAATTACACCAATGTGTTTAATTTAATACACATAAAGTGTACTAGCACTGAGAGTCGAAACAATAGACGACGTTATTATTTGTTCTCCATAACCAAGACAGGCTTACTAGAACTCTGTCCTACAATTGTACCGATGGTATGTTCATTTTCATCTAAACTGTGAACAAATAACTTTTATTCTGCAAGAATTAAAAATTTGATCTTCTGTGTGTAAGTCGTACTCTATACACTATATCAAATACTATACAGAATAAAAGACATCCATGCATAACATTAAAAAATTGATATTGCATACATTACTTATTAAGATTCTCATAAAATAAAAAATTAATTTTATTAAAATAAAATTAAAAACTAAAAATATGATTTTCAGTATACAACCCCCAACAGTAAGATCATAGGAAAAGGAGTAGTCAGTTCTCATGGTCTTCCAAACTTGGAAGATGTCTTTTGTGTAGAGGGACTGAAGGAAAATCTCATAAGTATAGGTCAAGTTTGTAACAATCTTTACAATGTATAATTCACTCAAAGTGGATGCAATATTATTGATTCTTCAGGTACATGTGTAGTTGAAGGCATTAGATCTCCGATAACTGCTATTGTGTCATGCCTAAGATTGATAAAGTGTGCAATAGAATCTTACTTGATGAAATTGAAATGTGGCACTAATGGTTGGAGCACGTTAATTTTGTTGAGCAGTCTAAAGATAACTAGCAAATAACTCATAAAAAGTGTTCTTAAACTTGAAAATGGAAAAGGCTTTGTGTGTGGTGATTGCTTAAAAAGAAAACAAACTAAATGCACACACAAAAAGATAAATCTTGTAGCCACCACGAGAACTCTTGAGCTCTTACATATGAACCTGATAGGTTCCTCTTGAACCGAGGGCTTAAATGGTTAGAGTATATTCTTGTCATAGTAGATGACTAATCTCGTTTCACTTGGGTAGAATTCTTAAGAGAAAAATCTGACGCACATGGTTGCTTCAAGATCATTTGTCAAAAAATTCAAAATGAAAAAGGTTATCCCATCACTTGTGTAAGGAGTGATCATGGAAGAGAATTTGAAAACTCTTATTTTAAAAAATGTTGTGATGATAGGGGAATTAAACATGAGTTCTCTACTCCTTGAACTCCTCAACAAAATGGGGTCGTGAAAATGAAGAATAGGACCCTACAAGAAATTGCTAGGGTTATGTTCTATGTAAAAAGAGTCCATAGAAATCTTTGGGCCAAAGTAGTTAACCCCGCCTGTTACACCACAAATGGAGTCTATTTTAGGCTCGAGACTTTTCACGCTCCTTACGAAATTTGGAATGGGAAGAAGTCCAATGTCAAGTACTTTCAGAGTCTTCAGAAGTAAATGCCACATCCTTAAAGACAGTGAATCCTTAGGCAAGTTTGACTCTAGAAGTGACAAGGGGATCTTCCTTGGTTATTCCACCAACAATAAAGCCTATAGAGTCTTCAATTTGAGAACTACAACTCTTATGGAATCGGCCAATGTTGTGGTTGTGACCCACTGAATTTCGGATAACATCTAGAATGACAAAATACTAAAGGTGTAGAAAAAAACAAAAAGATACATACATCAAGGATAAAAGTTCTACAATGTTTAAACATTACGTCCCAAAAGAGAAAAGAGTGAGACAAAAGCAACTGAGATTCTGACTGCAAAGGGTACAAAATAGGTACATGAGGCCAGAAAATAAAATTTTGGCTCACCAGAGCTAGGGTTCCACACATATCTACAAATTCGGCAACAGCCTCAACCGGCTTGTCAAAACCTGGCATAAGATATCATGAATTACGACAGACAGTAGAAGCAAAAAACATATACATGTATTTTACAGGCAACATGCAGAATAAAACACTTAACCATATGGATATAATATGCACGACGAGGTCAATGATGATGATGATTTTCATTTAATTAAACTAAGTTATTACAGGTTCAACTGGACGTGAGAACCATCCTAACACCAATCAGCAAGCATAGACCAAGTCTACCAACTGAATAATAGGCGTTTCTTGAGCCACAATGATGATCGCATAGCCGAATTAATTATTCAATAGTGTCATCTAAGAGGCAAGGGCAAATGTGGACTCCACGACTTTAGGCCTTCAAATCTTAGGTCAAGGTCAAGGTTTAGTGTGTGATCAATGAAATTTCTACATCGAATTTATCCAACTGTTTATATCCTTTTTCACCGAGGGACTCCCTAAAAAAAAAAGCAATTTTCATATAGCACCAAAGGACTGCCCCAAAACATCTATATGGGAATCCCATGATATAAAGAACAAGATTCACGGAAGACTCTCCCAGAAAGTAAAACAAGATCCATAAAAGACTCTTCTAGAAAGTAGCACCGCACTAAGGTTCATTTCAACTGCCATATTTATTAGAAGGTATGTGATTATGAGAATCCGTACTCAATGCATGAAAGCACACAAACCCATGATGTCAACTACAAACTCATCATTTGGATATCAATATCAGTGCAAGATGCAGCACTTCGCATGTGAATTTCAAATTTTGTCATGTTAAGACTTCGAACACATACAATTCACATAAGCATATTATATACTACATTTTCAAACTTTAACATACAAACATCCAACCACTTAATCACATGATTCCTAGCAATATTATTTTAGAACCTTATACACAAACAATTAACATAGCGTAATAAAAAACATATAACAAGAGATATTTAAAATGCACCTTGATACACTTAAGAACCAGTTTACAGTCGAAAAATGCAATTTTAGCCTTTGTAATTTGTGGATTAAAAATAGCAAAAACGTTACTAAAACTTCTACTTGCACATAGATAACTTATGATGCCCCCTATACTTTTCTTAAAGAAAACATTTCCTAGATCTTCCTCTAAAACTGAGTCTTAGTTCAAACAAGAAAGAGTGATAGATTTGGTCTGCCTTAAAAATAGCTTACAGATTTCGTCACCGAAATTTAAATATCCAACTAATGCCTTTATCCATAGATATAAATTTTGATAATGTTATTAGAAATAGATATAGATGTTAGGAAACTCTGAGACTTGATCTTGCTAAAAAATACTTTGTAATTTGGAAGAAAATAGCATAAAGTTTTCTATACTTATGCTTTTTGAATGATTCTAGTGGGTTTAAAAATATAAGACAAAAATATAACTTTTTTCACTGATTTTATGCAAAAATTAATTTAATATAAGAAATGGCACCATTTTAAAGACGGATGTTCAGAATAGTGTTTTTAACCATTTTGGGATAGGAATTTTTAAAATATGAAGAACCTGAAACTAGTTCCATAAAAATTCGTGCATACGAATGAAATCTATTTTAGACTACATAAAATTTAGAGATTAAAAGGATGAGATTTGGTCCAAAAATAAATTTATATAAAATATAAAATCTTTGCAAGATTTCATGAGGCAGAATAAGAAATGACACATGCATGACTCTTTGCCCATTGATTCGTCCTAGCATGGCTTTACACACCCCC
>JAOTRH010182598.1:0-11947 GCA_034768845.1 Heliamphora exappendiculata | reverse complement strand
ATTGTAGGAGAAAATTCAGGTATTTTTACATTAGTTCGTTTCTTGACTTTTCGAGCGTAACTCTTGTCTTAAATGACTTGGACTTACAACTTTCAATTCTTATCCTCAATGTTAGGATTTTAATATATGCTTGTGTGGTTCTCCCTTTTTTTCGGGTCTCGGGCTCGAAAAAGTTAAACGGTCGGGTCGGTTCCTCTTACCGAACTTAAGTTCGAGATTTCGTTTTGTTTTTAGATGTTCTTTCTTTTTTTTTTTTTTATTCGTATCTTGAGTTTGAGTTATTACACCAAGTTTATTGAATTTAAATGCTATGCTGAGAAGCAATTTGGTACTCCCTTAAAAATTTTGCGCAGTGGAGGAGGAGAGTATCTTAACTCCAAGTTTTCCACCTTTCTTACTTTCCAGGGCATTATCCCTCAGAGGTGCTATTCTCATACACCTTCCCAAAATGGTGTGGCAAAGAGGAAGCACCATCATCTTGTGGAAACTACCATAACCCTTCTCTGTCACTCCTCTCTTCCCTTGTCTCATTGGTTTGATGCTATAGCCACTGCCACCTTTCTTATTAACAGAACTCCAACTCCACAATTGGCCAATCTTTATCCATACCAAAAATTGTTTAATCATCCTCTTGACTATTCTTTTCTAAAAGTATTTGGCCGCAGGTGTTATCCTTGGCTTCGACCATATAATTTTCATAAGCTATAGTTTAAATCTTTTCCATGTCTCTTTATTGGCTATCACCCTACTATTAAAGGCTACAGATGTCTTCATCCCTCTTTTGGCAAGGTTTTTCTCTCTAGGCATGTAGTTTTTGATGAACAATGTTTTTCTTTTCAATTTTATTCTTGTCCTGCTTCTTCTTCACTTTCTCCTATTCTTTCTTGGTTATCTACTTTCTTTTAGTCCTCCCCACAACCACCTACTTCTGTTACCCATTCTTCTTTCAACCCCTCTCCTTTAGTTTTAGCTTCCACTTTAGCTGTAGAGCCTTCTTCTTCCTCTTCCTCTTTCTCTTCAGCACCTTCCTCTAATTTTGCACCTTCTGTTGGTCCATCACCTGCTCCTTCAGTTCTTCTTCTAATCCTCTTCCATTTCAATCTCTGTATATTCAACTTCCTCCTTTACCCAGTGCCCATCCTACCAACTCTCATCATATGCTCACAAGATCTAAAACTTGACTATGTCCTTCTACTTCTGCACTGCTCTATTCTTCTCATCATTTTGATCCTTATACATCTACAGAGCCTACCACATTTAAGCAGGCCGCATCCTTTCCTCTTTGGCAACAGGCTATGTAAGAGGAATATAATGCCCTTCTCAATCAAAGGACATGGTCTTTGGTTCCATTTTCACCCTCTAAATCTACTATAGGTTACAAGTGGATTTTCTGTATTAAAAGGAATTCAGATGGCTCCATTACTACGTATAAAGCTAGGTTAGTTGCAAAGGGCTATCTCCAAGAGCATGGGCTTGATTATTTTGAGACTTTTAGCCTTGTGGCAAAGTAGCCCACTATTAGAGTGCTCCTCTCTATTGCTTTGTCTAATCATTGGCCTATTCATCTGTTAGATGTTTCCAATGCCTTCTTACATGGTCACGTGGATGAGGAGGTTAACATGATGCAACCACCAGGCTTCATTGATCCCTCTGTTCCTGATCATGTGTGTTGTTTAAATAAGGCTATTTATGGCCTCAAACAAGCTCATCGAGCTTGGTTTTCAACCTTCTCCCAGTTCTTAATTGGCCAGGGCTTTACTCAAAGCACCAGTGATACATCCATTTTTGTCTACAAATCTTCTTCTGTTCTCATCTTTCTTCTGATATATGTAGACGACATCCTCATTACTGGTAACTCACCTTCTTCCATTCAGTCTCTCATATCTCTTATGTACTCTTCATTTTCTCTCAAAGAACTTGGTCCCATTTCCTACTTTCTTGGCATTTCTGTTACTCCTACTCCCCACAACTTGTTTCTTTCTCAAAGCAAATATGCTACTGACATTCTTTCCAAGGTTGGCATGGTGGATTGCAAGCTGTTAGATTAGAAAACTCAAGAGGGGGGTGAATTGAGTTTTAAAAATAATAATAATAATTTTAAAATTTTTTTCTAAATTTTTTTAATTTCACAAACAAATATAGTAATAAATATGACAATAAGAAATTAAAGATGTTAGGAAGAGAGAAATTGAACTAGACACTAACAGTTATAATGGTTCGACTTCTTCTATGCCTACGCCCACTTTCTCAAGACTCCCCTTGAGAATATCCATCAGGATCGAATACTTCACATGCGTATTCAAAAGCCTTTTATAATCTCAAGAAGATTCTACAAAATAATTTTCTATTTTTTTAAATATCTCTTGAGCTCTTCTTTAAAAAATTCACTCACTCTCTTAAAAGATCAAGGGTGACTCACCATCTATTACAATAAATGTGAGAGAATCAAATATTCACTAACTAACACTCTTTATAAATGATTGAAAATAAATGAGCTAAAGAGTGAGAGAATCAGCATGAGGAGTAACTGAGTAGTTTATGCTTTCTTGAAGATTTTAAACTTTTGATTCAAGCAACAAAACAATGTCCAGAGATTTGAAACTTTGAAAATTAACTCCTTATATAGTTATATGAAGTAAATGATCGTTGGTAGACTGGTGGAGGCAATTAATACTTTGAAATCAAGCCATTGGAACTAGCGTGAGATTTAAAATTTGTCGCAGGTATCGACACAAAATGTCTGGGGCTTGGCTCTTCAAGTGATTGTGTTGACTCAGTTCTTCGTTAGTGTCGACACAAATTCTACATCTTCCTATCCACATAGTGGTGTCGACTCATAAAACATTTAGTGTCAACCTTATGCATTTTTTTAGATTTTCAGTTGAGACTCTAGTGTCAACTCATATCTTTATTGGTGTCAACTTATTTTGTCAAAACAACTATTGGAACTTCACTGTCAACTCAAAATTGCTGTGGTGTCGACTCATTAAGTTACAATTAGCCTTGGGACTTTTAGAGTCAACTCATTTTTGTTTGGTGTCGACTTAAAAAATCTCAGACAGTCTCGATTGTTTTGGAGTTAACTCATCTTCGTTTGTTGTCGACCCAAAACTTCTTATTTTTTAAAGAAACATTTATGTCAACTCTGAAAGCTTTGGTGTCGACCCTTTTTGACTTGAAATTAGGAAATGGCTTGTAGCTTTAGTGTTGATCGAAATTTTTTTAATGTCAACTCATTTTGTTTCCCAAATGGTGTTTTGGTGTCGACTCGTGTGAATTTAGTGTCGACCCATAAAACCTGAAGTTTAGAACCCGAAAGATCATTTGGAGTCCACTCAAAATACTTTGGTCTCAACTCAAAATGAATTCCAATCCAATACTAAAGGTGTCGATCCAAAATCATTTGGTGTTGACTCATCTGAGTTTCTGAAACATCTTAAGCAAATCAGTTAAGGTGTCGACCATAAATTTTATTTGTGTCGACAACACTTGAGAATTTCAAGCGTACTTTGCCTTAAGGTATCGACCCAATTATCAATTGGTGTCGACACAAAATGTACTTTATAGGAACACTAAGTGTCAACCTATTTGATGCAAAGTGTTAGCACAAATGACATAAGGTGTCGACTCATTTGTCATGCAGTACCAACACTTATCTTTTTAGAAACAATTAAATATAATCTTTTTAAATCAATTTAATGTAGAAAATAAATTATTAAAATTATTAAATCTAATTAAAAAGCTTTTAGACTAACAATATCTCCCTTTTTTTTATGATTACAATATTTTTTTAAAAATATATTAAAAAGATTTTCAATAAGGGTTTTTTCCTTATCTCTATGCCTTAATTAAATTAAGCAATCGTAGCAATATGACATTCAACAACAATGTAATATCTATTTTCAATAGAATTGCAATATTAACAGATAATTGAACTTAGAAGCATTCTGAATTCACTAAAACTTTGCATCAGATCAAAGTGTTCAAGTGTCCAATAAGCTCAACATAGCAATTTGAACAACATACATGTGCAATAATTTACAAATCCCAAGTATCACACAATCCCAATCTCAATATGGTAAACAACACTTGGCATTAAAAAAAATTACAGGATAATGATACAGCAGTCATATATTTCATGCAGACAAAATGTTCAAGTTCTGCAAAACCTAACATCCATTCATCCATTAATGTTTCAAAAACATTTAAACAGCAAAGCTTCTCATCCATCACTTTCACAAAAAAATTAAATAGACAAAAATATATGTTTTAAAGTTACTTCTTCTCCTTCAACAAAACAACAAAAACATCACTACTCTTTTTTCTTGTTTTTTCTTTCTTCTCCTCTTTTGGAATCATCAAAGGGGCCTTCGTCATAGTTCATCCATAAACTTCTTGAACGCTTTCTTCTCTTCTTGCTTTTTCTTCCTTTCATAAACTTTTTCCTTTGAGAAGGCAGCCCTGTCAGCTTTTGTCTCCTATTCTACCATGGCTACAAATGTGGTTACCAAATCCAAGTCAGCCCTCATCTCAAATGAGTAGCTTTTTCTTGCTTTGTTTCCTTATGCTTGAATTGTTTGCTCCAAGCATCTTTGATCCAGGTGAGATGTTCTTTAACTTTTTGCGAGTTTTACTGAACAGCCAGAACTACACTTGCATCATATTCTTTTCTGACTTGCTCAAGAATGGCGAGATTGGCCTTGATAATGGACTCAACACTGTACTTCTTCTTCTTGCTAAGTGATTTTTTAGCATCACAAGCACTCTCTACTTCCATACACAAAATTCAATTAGTTTTCTCAAGATTGGCCACACTCTCAGAAATTGAGGACACTTTACAACTAATGTCATAAAGGTCTGCATCAACCTTCTCACAAATGGATGCCAGAGAGGAGGTCAAACCCTAAGCAAGGGTGACTAACTCAGCAACCTCCTAGGAGGAGAGACCAATAGGTGGAGCATAGGCAAAATGAACAGAAGGGGGAGGAAGAGAAGGAGGGACCAAGAATATCAGATCTGGTGTGGAGTGGAATAGGGGAAGATGCATCAAAAGGGATAGGGGAGAGGGCACGAACAGAGGAGGGAGAAAGAGGAGTTCTGTTTGCAGAAAGGGTACCAGGACGAGTAGTCCAATTACCATTGACTTTCAAAATTTGCATATGCTTTAAGATGGACCTATCATATAAATCATGCTTTGAAATTGGGATGCCCCTTTTAGTGGTTAAGTCAACACTAAAATGAAGAAAGATTTTGGCTAAAAACATGGCATGTGGAAGGGAGGAATTGAACTTTGAATGTGATTGAAGCATATCTAAAATAAACAGGTAGCCAAGATAGAGTTTCTTTCCTTTTAGAACGCACCACATGATGAAAAATTGTTTGAAGGTGACATCACCGAATTTCCCCGATTAAGGTAAAAAGATGTGATTGGCAAAATGATGCAAAATTCTCATATCAGGTTTGAGAGAGTTGGCCTCAAGAGATTTGGAAGGGTCAACCACTTTGAGTTTAAAAATTTGTTTCACTACATCGTGAAAATAGAAGCCTTTAATGGTTCTCTTTTTCTTGTTGCAAGGAACAAACAATCGACCCTCAAAAAGACTGAGAATCTCATTAAGGATTTTAGAAGTCAACTTGATGTTCATACTGTCACGCCCCAAACTCTGGGTCACGTGAAAAAGCCATAGAAAAACCACCGAAATCACCCAAAACATGCATACATCCATAATCATAGTATACGATTTACAACGTGTTACAAATAAACATGAAACATATACAATAGGTATAAGCTACCTATCAAGATAAAACAGACGTCTTGTCATCAGCCACCTCCGGGCACCACCGGGTCAACCTACAAGACCACGCTTACCTAAAAAATATTTTGTAGCAAAATTTCACACCATGAGCCGAAGCCTAATAGGAAAAGACAATAAAGCTATAAAATAGGAAATATGCAATCACAAGCATACGGGCTCAACCACAGGAGCCAAAAAGATTTTCTCAACTCGAAATCAAAAGTTTTCCATAAGGCTAACACGAGCCTCAAAACAGTTTTATTTCATAAAACCCCACATTTTCGTCCTCAAAATCATGCATATCATATAGTGAGAGCTAACTCAACCACAGAGCCAAAAGGTTTTACGTCATAAAATTCTAAGTTTCCTCATCAGACTCCTAAAATAGTTTTCCCTTCACAACCAAGCATTTAAACAATGCAAAACCACATTTAATAGTTGAAGGAAAACAGTAACCAAAATATTACTTTTCCACTCGGATCACACACCGAGGAAGATAAAAATAATAAGCTGTAATAAAATAGCACATGCTCTACTCAGGCCACACTGCCGAGGAGAAGGGGTAAAACAGTAATCAAAACATCGTTTTTTTCACGAAATGTACCATCACAGAAAAGAAGAATAAGATCTTATGTACCGATTCAATCACAAGAGGATAGAGGTAGCAGCTATAGACCCCTGTCCAGTATCTAACCTCCAGATATCGTGGGATCGCCTAGATACACACAGGTTTTATACGGAGCACCATGAACTTAACCACTCAATTGACGGACTATGACTCCGAGGGAGCTGAGCACCCATTTGTCTCAATTTACGAGAACTAACCCGAAGGACCTAAGTACCTACTCTGCACACATTTTCTAACTTTCACCGAGGGCAACTCGTGCCACATCCACGTCATCCCGGTACATCTAGATAATCTTCTAAAAACAGTACCGTAGCTCAACTACGAAAATATTTTCTAAAAATAATACATTATACATGTATATAGATCCATCCATCAACATGGAGATCAAAATAAAATATTTTTAAAATATTTTTCTCCGTTTTCAACAAAATGTTTCAAAACCTGAGACTCAACCCCGAAGGCGAGCTCCAAACCTCCAAAACACCAAATGTTGAGATTTTTCACAAAACCACCATTTTCCACCAAAACTCACCATTTTCAAGAAAACTCATTGAAAACCATACTACCACATGTCATACAGTGCTATAAGCCAAGAAAAGCTAACAACATGTTTTCTATCAGAAAAACAAGGCTTAAACAGGAAATATGACATTTGATGCATTTCTACTCGGTGAAAGTACATGTAATTGCATAAAACACCCTCATAACAGGAGTAGGTCTAGAATCTTACCTTGTTTGGTTAAAACCCGACGTCTCGAACATCGAACCTCGACAAAAAGGAAATCTGACCGGATATATACGAAACCCCTGGCACCAACATCGATCGCAAAATACCAAGCCCCGGACCCTCAAAATCTAGAGAGAAGACAGAAAAATGGGAGAGAAAAATCAGATCTTGAGGGCAAAATATTCCAAAATATCTCCACGGCTGGATATTTATAGAGGACGCCAAAAATCTGCTGTTCAGTCGACTGAACCCCCAGTTCATTCGACTGAATGACGCTACTGGAAATGCCAAAAAGACTGGCCGACAAGGTTCAGTCGACCGAACCTCCATGTTCAGTCGACCGAACTCAAAAAACTCTGTTCAGTCGATTGGGCCAAGCCCCTCAATAGACCGAACTGCTGGGAAGTGTGTTTTCTGTGTATAAACTGATTTTCCAGCCTTTAGCCAAATCAAACAAGCCTCAACGGAACCCGAACACGCCCCAAGGGTGCACTTAAAACATTTCGGAGGTTCCGAGATAACTCGAACACTTAATCATTCAAAAATGAATCAGGTCGGGGTCTCACAACTCTCCCCCTCTTAAAGGAATTTCATTCCCAAAATTTAACACTGAAACTCAAGCTAAACAGCAGGCGTAACCATCAACAATCTGAGATGCAATCCTAGCAACACTGTACAACAGTAAACATGCCTTCGCAGCTGAAACCCCAAAAATCATGGTCACATAACTGATACCAAGAATACACATCCTTAAGGAATCAATCTCCATATAGATTGTTCACACAATAAGTTCCATGAACATCACTGTCATCCAGGAAACATCCAAAACATATCAGATCAAGATCCAACTCACACTACCAAACCCCAACACAGAACTCTCGTCAACACAACTCCAGCAAAAAACGCAAAGCAAGAGACCAATTCACCACAGTACCTGATCTCAAACATGCTCTATGCTCGAACACAGAGAATATCACTCTCGTCTTCATTGCCACATACTGGCTCAATCACATTTCACCATACTCCCCAAGGACCATCTCCACAAGTCCAAACACACTACGTCATGCCCTGACATCGGTCACACGAAGTCACACACACTACACACAAATTGTACTCAAGTTCTAACGACCACCAGATGACCACCGACTTTCATACCACATCATCACCCTACCGATGCCAATATCTCCATTACTGAAGCTGTTATGACACCGATCCACGAGTAACAACACAACACCCAATTCCAGAGAGAAGCTCACCAGAGAGAAGTTCACTTAACTCACCTAGAAAACCAAAGAACAGATCTCATCAAACCTTTAAACCTTTTGCCCTGTACTCAAACTTCCATCACGAACCACAATTCTCACCCAGGAGAAACATCAGGTGGTACACCAACGTCCCAGACAAGATTTCACATAACTGAAAACCAATCCGACATAAAAAAATCATGTAGTCGCTTGACCCCAACGAGTCACTTAGCTAAACATGTCACGCAGATAGGAGATTTCCTAGGTATCCAAAACCTAGACAAACCCAACCACATTGTCTGTGCAACTGCACGTCACTACACATTTCAACGTCTTACCATTAAATCACTAAAACCAAAACTGCAGACCAATGTCATGTCGAACACGTTCGCCATCATCAGATAAAGCAATAAAAGACTATCATCCAACATCAAACCACATACGCCTAACACATACAGCAAACCTTTGGGTCCACAATAGAAAACTATTCAGGCCCAAGATACCAACCTAGACTTGCATCTTGCACTTAGCAATTTCCTTACACCCAAACCTCATCACGGCCCTTCTGTTCCCAACCAAACAATCGCGTCGGTCCGAACAGGCCACGCCAACAAAGGCTTCTCCAGCATCATACTCTCGAAACTACCATCCATACAAACAATAGTTATGTCAAAGCACAACACTTACCACAATCAACAACCACTTCTCGACCCTAAGAACTCTGAGCAGTTTTAAGTCCCAAATAGGGCCCAAGCCAGACTCACAAAAGTCTACGCAAAAATCCACCATAAACATATGGCAGCGACACTGTTCCGACAAACCCCCACTCCTCCAAGAGCTAGAAACACAACCATATGCACACAATGGTCAACGATCCTCAACTGATCCCTGTAAAAGAACCTTACGTCTCAACATCAACTCCCTTGTCGACAAGAATCATCACAAGCATTCTTGTCTACCAACCGAACCTCACATGGATCACAATCCAAATGGTTCGACCACCCGTTGAAACCATGAAGGATTAGTCCAACCATCACCAAATCACAGCGATACAAGTTCCCGAGTCACAACTCCAAGGGTCACACACGGGTACAAACCCACTGAGATTTCACAGTCTCAAAACACAACCAAATCTGAACCAAACAAGAACCTGGCATCTCTATCCAACTGAGATGAAACAACTCACACCAGATAGTCATCTACAAGACAATCGTCCACAAGAAAACTCTATCTCCCCTTCCATCCAAAGGAAAGAAAAGGGCCAACAAGAAACTATGACCCAACCTCAGCGTACTGGGAGTACTCCTTAACACTTAGCCTCTAAGCACTCTATAAGTCCTACCTCGAGGCCACATCGACTACAGCCACACAACTGCTGTCAACCACGATCACGATACTCAGACCATTCGCTACACCAAGTTCTCAACGTTCAGACCTCATTCACACACGTGAACACCATCCATCCACATACCTGGCACAACACATACCATTGCGCCCAAAATCTCACTTCACAAGGTTGCGCTACACAACCTAACTCCTGCTAGGCAAACCACAATCACGTCACAGCCTCGAGCTCACTGTCCAAGGCACAACATCAAACAAAGAGAACCCAATTCTGAGACCTTTCATTTAGAGTTACTAATAACTCCCACAACCATGCAGACACCTTCTGCACTTTCTCTCTTAAAGCATACATCGATCACCGGCATCGTACCCTACGATTTCTCACCTATCACCCCAAGCCAGCCAAACCACACAGCCCATTAGTGAACCTCATCACTCCACACCTCGCTCCCATGGGTAAACAACATACCCATCTCTGAACCTAAGGTGTAACACAAACAACCTCCAGACATCTCATACCCAGGATGCGTCATCTCAGCACTAAGCCAACCACATGAACCTCACACAGTTCTCAAATGTGATCTCCTAATTACTAGGATATCGATAAAACCACCGACTTGCCTTCCCGTAGGAATCTCACAGAACTGATACTTATCGCAGGAGCCCCTACATTCCCATACAGCCATAACCCGTGCTCTTCCCAACATAACTGCAACTCATACTCATTCCCATATCCTTGAGCTCACTCACTCGGGACTCAATTTTTAAACCTCAAAAGGTACACAACGTCTAAGGACATCAGACTACCAATAACATCCTACTGACCACCATCGATATCTTGACTACCAGGAAACATCTCAAGAACCACACGTTCTGCCATCTCAATATACGCTCGGCCAAGGATCTCTACGCTCCCATCCACTATGTTCCCGTCTATACCCCGTCCCGAGTACATGGCTCAAGACATAACATGGCTCACGACGTATCTAATTCATCACACGGCCAGAACCACGTATATCAAGACTCCGAAGGGTTGTTACTATCCCTTATCTAATCACATCGACTGATTTCCCAGGGTCTCCGACACCCCAGCACCTTAACTCACAAGATCAACCACAACACAGCTCTGACATCCACTAGCCTACTCTTAAGGGGAGCTAGCTACTATAACCAAGCCACCAACTAGGCTTCATCTTCGCCCGAACAAGCGCTGCTCGTACTAACACCTAACAGATACCAACCGAGGCCAACCTCACATGGCTGAACCCAACTCACTGATGAGTTCCACAACATACCAAGTGATCGACGCTCAACCCATAACCCTGCTTCTGCAACTGATAGCAACCGAGTCGCATAACCAAGACCCAAACCACAGTCTCGTTGCCTCTAAGGGTGTACAGGTCGTATATGAAGAAAGAATGAAACACGATAATCTAAGGTCGATCTATCATGTTACTTCTACCACATACCACATAATCATGCTAGCACATAACCACAACGATCATGCAGACACAACACCAATATCGAGGAAAATCGATAAGTCTACCAATTGCGTCCATGAAACGCGTTTTTAACTGGGCTCCCAAGTCTGCCAATCCAAACACGAGACGGATCAATCCTAAGGTCCAACCTCCATACTCACATATACACAACATACTCCAAACACAAGCAACTAAGTACACACACACATCCTCACAAGGTAACACACCCTCTTCCCACGGCTCATAGGTATTCGAACCCAGAGTTCTGATACCAATTTATCACGCCCCAAACTCTGGGTCACGCGAAAAAGCCACAGAAAAGCCATCGAAATTGTCCAAAACAAAGGGATTTAAAACCAGACAGCCAAACAAGACTAATAGCTTTGTAAAAATGTATTACCAATGGTTTATTGATTTAAAAGAGTAGCCCAAAGACTACAGTTACAGCCTCACCGCTAAGCCTTTAAAAACAAAGTACGTGTTTTGAATAAGAAAATTTTTTCGTTTTAAAAGAAGCTTAGGCCGTTCCAAAATCTACCTCGAAGTACAAAAGTTTATATGAAGCAAAATCATTTGAAAATCCCATTTATAAACCGTTGATCCCAACAACGAAAAACATAGTATGAAACTACGAAAAATAACAACTGACCAAAGGTTCTCTCGAAAGCATTAAAACATGCATACATCTATAATCATAGTATACGATTTACAACATGTTACAAATAAAC
>JAOTRH010182577.1:0-11948 GCA_034768845.1 Heliamphora exappendiculata | reverse complement strand
TGAAGCAATTGGTTTGCAACACCCCAAATAAAGCAACGGTTTCAACGAAATAAAAAATGAATGGCTATGCATGAGTGATTTTATTTTCTTTCAATTTTCTTTTCCTTTGAGAAATTTAGAAATCCAAACATGGAGCTACGAACAAATAAAAATTACCCAACTCTGATAGCAGGAGTTGGCAAAACCAAGTTTTGCAGACAGTGTGCTGGTCCCGACTCCTAAAAAATCAATTGCCTCGATCTACTCTGGCACCAGCAGCACCTGTCAACATAGATTCAGCTCTTCTTCAGTAACTGCCGATGATACAGTCCAATTATTAATAAATTCTTACGAAAGTATAGGACATATGATTGGTGCACTAATGAATCAATATACAAGAAAACCGCGTAAGTCTACAAATCCCAAACCACATTAAGTTAATAAGATTATTTGAATTGTCGAATGTTGTTTTGCGGTTATGTAAATGAGACTCTTATAAACATGCATAACTGTTCCCTGATGCAAAACATGGAGAGATTCCATTCATTGTTGTTGGCATCGCACCTCAATGTGGACGGTGTTCAAGATGGACTTATAAGACGTCGTAAGACACTTCCAATTTGGAGGCACGCTTTGGACAACTTAATGCCCAGAGAGATAAAAGCGCAAGCCTATGAGGTTAAACAAGGCCGGACCCTGGGGCAAATGGAGATAGCTGCCTCCCCTAGTTTCAAATAAATTAATAATTATAATAGTACTAGTTCTAAATATTTCAAGATTGCATAGGTTCACCCTCCCGAGTTTGTTTAAAAAATCTAATATCCGTCCCCTTAAGAGATTATATTAACTTTTCACCCCTCCTAAGTTAAAATCATGTGTACATCCCTAAGGTTAACTATGGAGCTGGGCCAAAATATATAATACTTTTAGGTGGCAGCTAGGCAGCACGTCTTTAGTACAATTCTCTAATATATTAGATAAATGAAATAATTGACTCACGTGCTCCTATAAAAAATGAAAACAAAATACTAAGTAGTATGACGGTTGAGGTCAAGAAGCACTTGTCATATTAGAAACATCTGCAGAGATTAAACAAAAGAACAAATATGGGAACATCGTTGTTTTAGTTATACCTTATCCTGCACAAGGACATGTGATTCCCATGCTGGAGCATGCTGTCACAGGCCAAGATTTTCACTACACTTGCACCCCGTGCGGATTTCAGTGAGAAAGGCTGACTTAAGTTTACAGGGGTGCATTGACTGGTGCCACCCAGGGCAGAAGGTGAAAATTTTGGCCCGTGACAGTGCGCATTGCTTAGTACAACACAGTTTCAAAACAACATTTGTGAATAGCCAATTTAATAACTTTAATTACGAAATGGTTATGAATGTATTGTCAAGCAAATATAGTGTAGAGAATCATGTAAGTATGGTTTTGATTCCAAGCCATCTGACACCCTGGGAGGATAGAAATGACTTGGGGAAGCTAAAGAAACCAATCTTTCAACTGACGCCTGAGAAGCTGGAAGAGCTCATAGAAAAATTTAACAGATCAGAGAACAAGAAGATAAATTGTATCATTGCAAATGAGAATCTGGGATGGGCCCTGTAAGTTGTGGAGAAGATGGAAATTAGGTGAGTAGCCTTTTGGCCTGCGGCAGCTACACTAGTAGGATTTGGGATTCAGCGTACCAAAACTAGTTGATGATGGGATAATAGACAGTACTATTGGCAAGACCTCGTGTATTAACTCTTGATTAACTATCATGTAAAAACACGTTACCAAGTTTGTTTTCGCCGTTTGAAAAAAACGAAAAAAACAAATCCTGTCAAAACTCCACTAAATCGCGCTATATATGTTCGATTATTTTCCTTCAAACGGAACTTTAAGGAAATTAAGAGGAAAAAAAAACATTCAGATTGCTTTGGATGGCTACATTTTCTGTTTCAGAGTGAAAGTGTACCATGTTTCAACAAGTACGTTCGAATGTGCCAATCACTGCAGTATTAGAGTTTTTTGACAACACTCGTTTAAAAGAATGCACATGATGTGACATCTATCAAAGAAAACTTTTGCTTAATATGAAACATGATTTCTATTTAATGTTCCTCGAAAACCACTGGATAAGACTGGCTAACATGGATCGCCACAGTCCACCTTTAAACGCCTCCAGAATCTATATTAATTTTATACATAAGAAACCATAATTTTGTACTTGGGAAACCAATCAGTACCAGAAATAGGTGAACATCCAATATCTTCATGGATTTAGTGCGACAAAATAATCCTCTAAGAAACAATGAGCTATTACTGAAAGTTGCATTACAAACAAGTCCTAAAGACTCCAAGAAGATGCAAAGATAATTACACAAAATTAGAAGCCAATATAAGAAACTCGACCGAACTCCACTTCAAGGGTTGGTTTAGATCATTTGAGAAAAAATATTCAACCGAACAATCCTTAGTGGATTGAGGGCTTTCCAACTCACCGTCAAACCACATATCCTCAAAACTGTGGCAGTTTGGTTAAATATTCTAACGATTTTGAACCAATGATTTGAGCGGATTGGATAATGTGAAACACAAAATTATGAAGAAGACATGTTATGTTCCAAAAAAAAAACATAAGTTTCAGAGCTACATATAACCAAGGAACGAATACTTGAAAAAACATCACTTGGGTTCATCTCATTTCCACTTTGGAAGAATTAGATACATTTTTTTATATATTTCTATATCATGATTTATCATAACATGCGCATCTTATGCTTTTCAATATGTGAGACACAATGCATGAATACATACTTGATGTACCACACAGTGACAAATAGATCAAAAATACAAATGAAATCCAACACAAACAGTATCTCTAAAACACAACTTCCGTGCAGGGTAACTGCATTTTACTCATGTTTTGGAGTGAACTGCAAAATATACACTCCATTAAAATGAAGCATAAAAAAGGGATATAAAATGGCTATGCCCAATTTGCAGTTCACTGTAATTAATTAAATCACATTATTAATTTTGACTCATAAATCATAGGTGTACTTCCAGGCAAACCACAAGCCAAGGCCGGCCCTGAGGGGAAGCCGGCAAT
This sequence comes from Heliamphora exappendiculata, assembly GCA_034768845.1. NCBI lineage: Eukaryota > Viridiplantae > Streptophyta > Magnoliopsida > Ericales > Sarraceniaceae > Heliamphora > Heliamphora exappendiculata. Next base: position 8,866 of record JAOTRH010182577.1, on the reverse strand, counting down.
GTCGCCGCCTTGAGCCTCTGATTTCTTGTTAAAATTTAGAGCCCTATTTAGATTTAAATTCAATATAAATATTTTTAAAAAATTCATGTTTCAGTTGCAACAATTTTATTATTATTCTAAGTTATCGAGAATTTTAATTATTTAAAATACAAAATAATACGAATAGAATATAAAAAATTAAAAATTATGGTCAATATATACTTAAGTCATAACTTTCCAATATTCCTAAAGTTTTAATTCTTATTTTACCAATTGTAGTCAAACACAAAATATTGAATAAAAAAAATATTCTATTATTAAAAAGTTTATAATAGATAAGTTTAAAACTTGATATATAAGTGATACTATGTTGTTTTATTATTTTTTTTGTAAATTTAATTTTGCTGAAACATGACTACAAACATATTTAGTCTACTTAAACTTTTATAATTTATTTTGAAATTTATTTTAAAATTTATTGGGGCACCATATCTCAAACTGGCTTTCCGCCTTATAAGGGAAGCCCAACTCACATTTTTTGTCTACCTAAAGTACCCCAATTTTTTTACAATTCTTCTAGTACAAATTCCTCTTATTATAAGGGCAATTTAAAACAAAAAAAGAGAAAAAACCCTAATCCAACAACCCATGTCCGAACAGTTTTCCCCCATTCAATACTCACGTTTTTACAGTTTACACTTCTTCCTCTTCTCGGACTCTTCCCAACCCAAATTTCGTTTTCTTATTTGCACCTGACGGCTATTATATAAATATGCATATAATAGTAATGAACAACGCCACGCATCAAGAACGGAAAAGTGTGGATCGAGTTCCGCAACTTGCGATCCAATTATAAATACAAGGAAGAATCTCGAACCATTTGATTGAAAGCATTGGTAGAATTGATCATCAGAAACGAGGATTTGAAAGTAATACAAAGGATCGACATATGTATATACTATTAATGAACAACATTATGAATCAAGAATGGAAAATCGTGGATCGAGTTCTACAACTTGCGATCCAGTTATAAATACAAGGAAGACACTCGAACCATTTTATTGAAAGCATTGGTAGACGGTAGTGTTAATCATCAGAAACGAGAATTTGAAAGTAATACAAAAGAATGATAGCAGAGTTACCTGTACGCAATTGGCTTTTCTCTGGCACGCAGGTTATTTGGTGTTCGCGTCGATGACGAACAGTAGCAAATTGGTGGATTGGGGATTTACGAGTTTGGATGAGTTTTGAGCGATCAAACAACTAGCCTTGTTCGCAGGAACGAGAATAGTTTGTTTTTGGGTAAATTACACTGACATGAAAATATTAATTACCACTTGTCTAGTTTTAAAAATGTCATTAATTTTATTTTTAATTTAATTTTTATATTAAATTAGTTTAATTGTTAATTTTTTATTAATTTTTAACGAAAAATTATTTAAAAATAAAAAATTATTTTCTAATTATTTTTTGTGTTTGAGACATTTTATTATTATAATTAAAAAATATTTTTTATAATAAAAATAATAAAATAAAAAAATTATTTTCTAATTATAATAATTAAATATTTCAAACACAAAAAATAATTAAAAAATAGTTTTTTTTATTATTTTTATTTTTAAACAGTTTTTCCTTTAAAAGTTAATGAAAATTTTTTTTTTAAACTAATTTAATACAAATACTAAATCAAATAAGAGATTAATGACATTTGAGAAACTACATACGAGATAATTGATGTTTTCATTGAGGTTGGGGAGGCGATGCAATTTATCATTTGTTTTTCGGGTTGTGCTTAAAATTGTGTTTGTTTGTTTTTGTAATTAATTTTATTTATGTTTTTTTAATAATTTGAACTCACAGATAATAGTAGAGATAGTATACATTTTTGTAATTAATTTTATTTATGTTTTTTTTTAGTAATTTGCAGTTGAGAGATCATTCTGAAATTTTAAAAATTGAATTGGCTTTATTCACACTATTTTGGGTGTTCTGTTTTAATAATAGTATATAAGTATAGATAGTAGTTAATATTGTATTGGTACACATCCGTTTAAAGCAAAATTAGTACGTTAATTACATAATTTTATACCAATTAAAGTATTAATTTGTACCGGTTTATATAGAAAAATACCAGGTATGTAATGATTCATAATTAATTTTTTTAAAAGTTTATTTTTTACTTAACTTTTTTTTTATTTTTTCTTTTAATTTTCATACTTTGATTAAAGCTGCAAATATAACATAAATGATTAATCAATGTTATCATTATTAAAAATTTCAAATATTAAATTTTTGTCAATTTCAAGTTAGCTACCTCATTTTAAATAATGGGATATTAACTTAGACTAATTAATTAAAATATTATATTAGATAAATATTTTTTGTTATGCTAAATTATTTATTGTTGTACGTTATTTTTTTAAAAATATTTATAATATTTTATATCATTAAATCTAAAATGATATCTTGTATTATCCTTAAATCTAAAATGGTACCTTGTATTTTTTATTACCAGTACATATTTTACCAATAAGTAAACTAGTACACTATCAAGTACAATATTAAGAAGTAGGTTCAAATCACAAAATTAATCATATATCACTAATTGTTACCGGTAAGAAAAAAAATGTCTTTGTTCAAAAAAGTTTTAAAAAAGTTACACATTTTTACTGTAAAAATACTATAATGGATTATATGATTGAAATTTGTGTACTTATACTCTTTTTATAATGCTTTAGCAACAAAAGAAAAAAAAACTAACTTAAATTTAAAATAGATCCTTTAATAAATTAGTTTGAAATTTGTATTTTCAAAATTTTTTGATTAAATAAGAAACTAGCTTTTATGTTTTTTAAAATTAAATAATATTGTCCTTCTATATAATTGATTATAGTGATTATATATGTTTAAAAAATCAGTATACTTTTTGCGCATTTTTGATAAATAAAATAAAACCTTAAAATTGAATTCACGAATTAAATGACGAATATAGATCAAGTCTAATGTTTAATGTTATGCTCTTAAAACAGATTTGTTATCCACTACGGTATTATATGCGTATATCTTCCATAATATAATAATTTTTATTCCACAATAAAAACACTGTTATTGATGAGCCTGACGAACCGAACTATATTTTGTACTTTTTTTTTACACAAATTTCAGTACTATGCCTGCAATATACTCTTATGAAAACTCTATACTAAAATTAAAAAAAACTGAAGAAGTTATAACTATTCACAATAGTCAAAAGACATGTGTGTGGCAATCGGGCAATGGAATCATTTTAAGGGTGATTCTGTCTAACTAAAAATATGTGCGTGGGACCATAATTTTGAACCGAGGCATTAACAAAATATATATATATATATATATATATATATATATAAAAGCTTATCAAGAATAAATCACCTTCTCGTAGGAGGAAGTGTTACTATAAAAAAAAATAATATAAAATTAAAACATTTACTTACTTAAAGGGTAAATAATTAACGAAGGGAAACGGGCCAAGGCCCATCCCCAACGGGCCACTTAAAGACCCAAAGAGCGAAAATCCAATGAGTCGAGGACCTGGGCCGCCGAAACACATCAAAGCCCAAAGGAAAAGTGTTCGACAAGAAGCTTGGAGTTCCGCCCACACGAAGGACGGTCCAGGGCCGAACTGATTATAACCGGCAGCAGATACGAGCTCGAGCACTTGAGTCACATTTAATGCAATTTGACCAAAAAGGTACAATATTTAATACGATGTGGCGGTGATAGAATGGCAATAAATGTGATTAGACCGAATGTTTCTTACTCATCGAATGCGCTGCAGTTTCGGAGAAAGCATTTAATGCCAAAATCTCGGCACAAAAGACGAGCCGAGATACGAACATTAATGATGATTTGACTGCAACGTTTGTCACCATTGCTAATTCAGCAGCAGGTGAAACATGACAATTTTGCGGAGCCGCATGTCAAGAGAAATCATCGTGAAGGTTGAAAAGAGAGAATGGATATTCTCCACTATAAAAGGAGAGGATTGGAAGGTAAAAGGTATGTACAATGTAATTCTACTAGTAAAAACTTTGTTAATTCATTTTCTTACCATTTTTTTCTCTCTAAAAGTGCCCTCTAAGTTTATCATCGGAGTGATTTCCAATGAGTCGCTGTCAGTTAGCTTACGTTTGTTCACTCTTGTAGATGTTGTTCTGTTGGCGAATTCGATCGTTTTAGATTCAATTCATCAAATAAATATAATTTACAGAGCACCTGTACAATTAAAAAAAAATAGGTACTTTCAAAATACTATATAAGTAAATAAGCGATACTACGCAATACTTTTAATAAATAAATAATTACAAAGTATACTAAATATGGGGATCTCCTCGCCGTTAGAGAATTTTTAGTAAAAACAAAATAGCTTCCTTTGTATGCCCCCTTAGCACCCAAATTTGGTGAGAGATTTCAGCACATTGAGTGAGTGGTCGGTCACGGAGTGATTACAAGTTTCTATCTACATTTTTGTGCATTGATCGAATAGTAAATGAAGTCCGATCATTGTAAGATTTCAGACATATATTCTTGACACTTAATTTTTATTATTCATCGGCATCGATCATTGATAGGTGATATATAAACTCTTATTTAGTTTATTAAGTAACATTTTAGCCTTAAAAAAAATGTACTCCTATATTTTTTCCGTACGTAAAATTTGGTTCGAAGTTTATTTTAATTAAATGATAATCCTACTATATTGATATAGAGCAGGTGGTAAAAAAAAGTTTAAATTATTATTTTGATTTATTTTAACTAAATATTATTTTAAAATATGGAATAATTATACTTACCTCCCCTTATGTTTAAATTTATTAAAGCGACCTCACATGTGGTCTCTGAAATTATACTAATCTCCTATGAAATTTAATTTTAACATCAATTGCATCACAACTGTTAAAATTTTTATTGAAATTTAACGAAAATCGCAATTCCCACTCCAAAATCACCATTCTCACCCCAAATTTCAACATAAGGGTAATTTTGGAAAAAGTAGTTTTATGGTGGTTTTGGGAGGAAAAATGTGGTTTGAAATGTAATTTTGGGTTGGAAATGGTGATTTTGGGGTGAGATGGACAGTTACCGTTAAATTTCAACGAAAATTTTAACAGTTGTGGTGCAATTGATATTAAATTAAATCTCATAAGAGATTAGTGTAATTTCAGAGACCACATGGGAGGTTCTTATAATAAGCTTAAACTTCATGTGAGATAAGTGTAATATTATTTTTAAATATTAATATAGAATAAAAAAATGGTAAATTACACTGACCACCCCTGAGGTTTCTGACGAAAACAGAAACCCCTATGTAGTTTCAAAAATTGCACAAATCTCTCATCAAGTTTAATTTTAATATCAAAGAGATCCAACCGTTAAATTTTTGTAACGAAACCCACCGATACCACCCCAAAACCACCCCACCCCAAAACCACCCCAAAACAACCATAACAACCTCAAAACCACCGCCCCAAACCCTCACCGCTACCGCTGCCTCCCTCACCGCCGACTGCCGACCCCTACACCGCTGCCGCCGTCGATTCCCAACACTGCCGATCCCTGTCACCGCCGTCCCTCTCTCTCTCTGCTCTCTGCCATCTTCCCTATCTCGCTCTCCCTTTGCCGTCTCTCTCTCTCTCCCCTCTGCCGTCTCTCTCTCAGTGTAGGGATCGGTGATCGGCGGTCGACGACGGTGAAAGAGGCTGTCGGCGCTTGTGGTGAGAGAGACGGGTGATTTTCCGATTTATGGGGGGTATATATATATATATATATAGAGAAAGGGATATAACAGAGAGAGAGGGTCGTCCGTCTTCTTCACCGTCAGCGCTGACATCCTCCCTCACTGTCGTCGACCGACGACCGGTGGTTTTGAGGGATATAACGGTGGTTTTGAGGTTATTATGGTGGTTTGGGGGTGATTTGAGGGTATGGGTGGTTTTCGGGGGTGGTTTTTGGGTGACAACGGTAGTTTTCGTTAAAAAATTTAATAGTTGGGTCTTTTTAATATTAAAATTTAATTTGATAGAAAGTTTGTACAATTTTTAAAACTACAAAGAAAATTTTTATTTTTATCAAAAACTTCAAGGGTGGTTAGTGTAATTTACCCAAAAAAAAAAAAAAAAAAAAAAAAAAAGAAGAAAGTCAAACCGAAGTCTATGTGAGTTTCAATTGGTGTTCCGATGCTTTGGAACACAGAAGTGTTAGTAACATATTTATGAGTATGTATATTTATTTATATGGAATTTTAATATGTTGATTTTACCGTTGGAAAAAAAAATCTGGATGTGCATGAGCTTTACCATACAAGGCTATATAAATATTATATTTATAAATAAAATAAGATCAAATAATAAGTTGGAAGTTGAGCAACAAAGATAAAATAAGATAAAATAAACTTTTTTATATATTTATCTTTATTTCTAAATTATTGTTTAATTTGATATTAGGTTCAATTGTAATAAGTTCGTCGAGAATTTTGAAAAAAGTTCTTAAGATTAAGATTGTATTCGGAGGCAAATAATCTTCTACCATTGTTAGTATTTTTCATTCTTAAAATTATTTTGAATATCTTTATTAAAAAATTATTTTTTTGAATATCTCTGTTATTACTAAAAAAAGAATATAATTACTATTTTTACTCATCTGATAAAAAAAACGGATCAAGATCAAAGTATGAAATTCTAAATATATTTTAAGAAATTCAAAAATATTTTTAAAAAGAATTATTGTAATCCCATTTGATTAATTATGAATATGAGTCTTGTCTGATTATGATCTGGACCCTAGTCAATTTGAATTAAATATTAACACAAAAACTAATTTTTTCTAAAGTTTAAGAACCAAATTTTTTTTAGAGTTTCACCACTAGCCTAGGTGTGATTTTGAACCTTGTCACAAGTTAATATAGCTTTAGTTGTTTAAGACTTAGAGTTATACACAATAAATTATTAGACTATCAAATCGTTGAATATCGAATCGTTGAAATACTTTGTTATTTTGTTGAAAAACAAAATACATGAAGTTGTTTTAGTTCTTATGATTTTTTTAAAATTAAACTTGTCTTCCACTAATCGAATAGTAAAAAAAAAAAATTGCTTTCCTTATATCTTTTTCTACGTACCTGATCCATCTAATAATGGTAGTGAGTAATTTGCTCAATTGTCAAACTCATGATTTATTTTATTTAATTTTTTTCAAATCCTAAAGAGTAGAGCGATGCTAAATACCAATTAAATGATATTTTTGATTGGATGGCCTATTAAAACCCAGTCGTTTAAAATTTTTAGGTCTTGATCAATCATTGGCATTATATACTTCTCATCTACCTATTTCGTTTTCGTCAATGAGATCTATATATTTGTATGGTTTATTAGTATCCACTCAAGGGTGAAGAATATTCAATAATACTTTGTTATCCTCTAATCATTCTAAATATGTAAGCTTGTTACAAAATTATTATTTTAACATAGTTGAAATTTGATATTAAATTATAATCCCATGATTTTTTCTCAATTATAGGAATTTCACGTAAAAATTTAATGTCTCTTGTTACTGTCTCTTATTACTGTTAATTTTATGTTAAATCTTACAAACAAGAGGGCAAAATAATTCTAATTCTAGTGCAGGTGGTGTTATTTTCCCAACAAATTAACCAAACAACAGTAATAATTAAAGCAAGTGACAAATAAACCAACAAACAAAATTATACATTAAAAAAAAGGAGGAGAAAAAGGCGGCGGCGCAAAGAATGAGTACGGAAAAATGCTATTTAAGCCTACAAAATAAACCTATTTGCCATGCTTACTAACGTGGCATAATTAAAATTACATATTTGTCTTTTTAACCATAAAATTTCAAGTAATTTCAACTGCCACAAATAAGAATACTCTTTCTTAACCCAAAGTTTGTGAAAGTGCCGAATGAACTTGTGTTATGTGCTATAAAGTTAGTGTAAGATACATCTATTTATACACCTCAGTTACGTACTTGAACATACTCACAAAAGTAGAGTGGGGCATTAAAATAATGATAATGGACCATTATAATGATCATGATAGTGAGATAATGGAAATGTGAGCTACCACCATTAATTTTCTGACTTATTCCAAGAGACGTAGAAAAAATATTGATTCGAAAAAAATACATCTTTTCTACTATGGAGAAATACTCAAAATAACGGGAAAATGCATGAAATCAACATTATTTCTTGTTCACCTTATTTTCTCTTATTTCAAAAATGAGTATACGGCAACTCTCAACATTTTTTCTTTGACAGTTGTTTCTTATAAATTTCTATTTTACATGCACATTATTAGATGATATACAATCCACAATTGGATCAATATTCACTTATTTCTCTCACACAATTAATACATGTGCTAGTTTTTAACAAAGATATTTAGCAATCTTTCACAAATTATACTCATACTTTACTTATATATATGTTATATCATAAAAGAAGATTTTTTTAAAACATAATAGATGCGAATACGAGATTTTTTTTTTTAAAAAAACTATATAATCTTGTAATATTCAGCACTAATACTATAATAAAATTTTCATGAAATTTTAAAGTTGCATAACATTTTTATAAAACTTTAATATAATATTCATAAGAAAACGACTTAGCCTTCTCCATTTGAATCCATCTTTGATAGTTGCCTATAAACATAGAACAAACTGCTGAATTCAGAAAGTACTTAATTAAAAGTGCTTAAGCAAGAGAAAAAAATATGGGCAACCCACATGTTTTAGTTATACCTTATCCAGCACAGGGCCATGTAATCCCCCTTTTCGAGCTCGCACAATGCTTGACCATGCACAACTTCAAAGTCACCTTTGTGAACACTGA
>JAOTRH010182566.1:0-11948 GCA_034768845.1 Heliamphora exappendiculata | reverse complement strand
ACGGGTATGGGTGCTCCACCTTCTCTGTTCATCAACCTGAATGAACTTGGACCAAATTCAAGCCACACTTGAACTTGGCCCTATTGCAATCAACCAGCCTCTTATTCTTGGACAATCTTCCAAACTCCCAAGTCTCAGCCTTCTATGGTAACTTCGCCTTCCCTGACACGACTACTTGCTTCTGATCTCTGCCTGATCTTCCTGTAGCTTTCTTATGACCTGAAAGTTCTCCACTGCTTTGTTTTTGCTGCTGTTGATTTGAAACATCTTCACCCGATTTTCTAGGTAAACTTTTCTAACAGAACTCTACCTCGATTGCTGCACCATTCTTTTGACTTTCTGATATACTCTACTTATCAGCCTGACTAAATCCCAAATGTCCATGTCTCATGCCATCCCTGCTGAATTCTGCCTGTGTGGTAGTGGCAACTCCACCTACCACCGTATTCCCTACCAATCTGTAGAGACTATCCACTTTATGTCCTTCCATGATTATCATAGCCCCTTTACTAATCTTCATTACTCCACCTTTTGCTGTGAACCCATAACCTAAATAATCCAATGTTTCCAAAAAAATCAAAATTTTCTTTTACCCCGGAACATGCCTAACATTCGCCAAGTCCTCACAACCCCGTCAAACATTCTGACTTTGACTGTACCTATTCCAATTGACTGGCACAGTGAGTCATTCCCCATTAGAACAATATTCCCGTTGCAAGACTTATACGAGTCAAACCATTCTCTAACTAGACACATATGGTATGAGCATCCTGAATCTAACATCCATGATTTTGACAGAAAATCAAAATCTGAAGAAACTGAAAGTGCATCTTCGTCTACCTCACTGTCTGACGATTCTTTGGCAAAATTAACAGAGTTTACAGACACTTTTCCACTATTCTTTTCTTCCAGATGTTGCTTCAATTCCTGGCACTGGCTCTTAAAGTAATCATTTTTGTGGCAATAAAAGCACTCCACGTTCTTCTTTATACGTGACTTCGACTGAAATCTCCCTTTATTGGAACCCTCTTCACTGAATCCACTCCTTCATCTTCTTGACTCAGACTTAGCCAACAACAATCCATCTGCATCTGATTCATCATCTCTCTTCATCTTCTCATGTGACAAAAGAGCACCAGTAACCTCTTCAAGTTCTAGAGTGTCCTTCCCGTACATCAAAGTCGTCACCAGATGACCATAGAATGTTGGAAGCGATGCCAATAGGAGTATCGCCTTATCCTCATCATCAACCTTTACTCCAAACCCAAATAATTGTGTGATGAACATATTAAACACATTGAGATGTTCCGAAAGATTTGTACCTTCATCTGTAGGCCATACGGTTGTTTCTTCACGTACAACTTATCGGTCAGATCTTCTTCATGTAGAGACCTTCCAGCTTCTGCCAGATCTCATGCGTTGTACCCACATCAAGCACGTTGTGAATAATCTCGTCTCCCAAATTCAACCGAATTGAACTCGCGGCCTTGGAATCAATGTCCTCCCAATCGTCATCGGTCATCTTCTCTGGCTTCCTTTCCTTGCCGAGTAACGCCTTGGAGACCCCTTGCTGGATCAGCAAATCCTTCATCCGTCTCTGCCACAGGCAGAAGTTATTTTTACTAGTAAACTTTTCAACTTCGTATCTGATGCTCACCATCTTTACTACAATCGAGTGATCAAGCTGATAACCAATGCTCTAATACCAGTTGTTGGAATTTTAAGGGCTCAAATCTCCTACACAGCGAAAACAGGAACGTAGGTTTCAATCCACACAAAGCAAGTAAAGAACAAGAACAAGAACACAGACACGAATATACGTGGTTTGGCTGACTGCCTATCTCCACGGGACAAGAAGAAAGAATCCACTATTATCAATAAGGATTACAATCACTCTCTCTCACACTCATACTGTATCTGTGACCTCAAACTTGAGCCTCTCACTGTCTCTCTATACTCTCTCTAGCCTCTCTATTGAGCCATCTCAAGTGTATAGACGACAATAGTGTTTCTATGAAACATAAAGCCCTTATATAGACAGCCTCTAGGTCAAAACTTAACCCTAGCCGCCGCGCAGAAAACTGTTGTTGCAGCCAGACCGATCGATCCGTATTTAGACCGATCGATCCGCCTTTAACAGGTCTCAATTTTTCTGTCTTTTGTAGAGATCCTGCGCCCACGTCGACCCACTTTTTAACCCTCCAATGCTGTCCAGAGTTCCTAGCGAGCATAGATGCTAAAATTCGAGACATCCAACCAACAGATTTTATCCAAATCACCAAATGCAAAACCGACAGTTCATGCTTCACAATAGGAATAAAGGCTATAAAACAATTCATCAACTGCTATTACCAAAAAGAACTTAAGACTTACTAAAAAAATGAAGCAGCATATCGATATATACAAACAAATACTTGAATATATATATATATATATATATATATCATGCCAAAATATTCAAAATTAGGCAAATTCTATTAATTTCACATATACAAACTGGAAAAAAAATAGACAGTGGAAGAAATTGACAGTGAAAATACATAAACCAAAAATACACTACAAACATGAAATTGTATTCTCGGTGAGAAAAATCGCAATGGAAAATCCTAACAATTGTTTCAATTTTATCCGTTGTATAGACTGATTATAAAAGCATTTTATCACCCAGATTTCACACAAAGATTGGATAACAACATACTAAAATCTCAAAGAACATGGATTTAAACCCACTGAAGCAAATAAATTCATATATATTTGATAGAGCAAACAGTGATCATACTCCATCAATGCCCAATAAAACGATCTATTCCTATATTGTCTTAGCCCTCTACAGAAGCATTAATTGTAGGCAAGCAAGTATTTGGGTTCATTGCATTCCATTCTCAGATATAATATGATCTAGAGACATTACTCGACCCAATTACAACTCATACTTAATAAACTTTGCATACATGTCATCCTATAACCTGTGCATCTTTCGTGGTGATAGCTAATACTCAACTTGAGATCCTTGACTGTTGCATCGATCTCTTCCCTTTACCTTGTATGCTTCCAATTGGTTTGTATTCTCCCATCCTCTTGTTTTCAATGGGCGATTGTGTTGGTTTCTTTGAATGTACGCATTGTGAGGCTATGTGTCCCAACTCATTGCAACGATAACAAACAATCCCTTCATTGGCTCTGGGCAGTTTTTAATAAAATGATCCGTAGCTTCACACCTGTAGCAAGTATATGTTTTCGTTCCCTACGTATGACTAAAGGCTCCCCTATTTGATTGGTCTCCCTTGACTTCAGACTTCTTTGTTGGTAATTGGTAGCCCTGATTTCTAAATGTTCGTGGCTTTGGAATATTTATTTTAGAGCCATACCTTTCCGTTCGGTCTATTGAGGTGTCTTCAAGCTTGCGCCTTTTGAATTCTTCCCGCCTTTTCTCGCATTCCCTTATATCTTTTTCTATAATCCTGGTCGTGTTAACCAGATTGGCATAGTTATCTAATTTAAGGACCATCAGCCTGGTCCTGATCGAAAATTTCAAACCTTTTTGGAATCTTCTACACTTATATTGTTCATCAAGTACAAGCTGAATTGCGTATCGAGATAGTTCAGTGAATCTCATTTCATATTTTGCCACACTCATCTTTTCCTGCACAAGGTCAATGAACTCTTGTTCTTTCTCGTACTTATACGTCATATGCTTATACTGCTCATCAAATGCCTTCACAAAATGGTTCCAAGAAATCCTCTACGGTACATGAGGTTCAATTCTTGGTATTGGCATTTTCAGCAACCTTTCTGTGGCCTCCCACCAATTATATGCTTCTCTTCTATGCATAAACGTTATGAAGTCAATCCTATCGTCCTCTGCTACCTTAAGTCTATTCAAAATACGTACCATATATTTTAGCCAATTTTTTGCCTTCATGGGACTGAGAGTTCCTACGAATTCTTTAGCACCTAAGTCCTTAAACTGTTTGATCATGGAGTTTTTCATCCTATATGCTTGGATAGCGATCCATCATATCTTCTTGGATAACAATCCATCTTGCATTTTGCTCTGTTAGTTTTCCTATAGCTTCTAGCATTCTCGTAGTTGGATCAGGTTGTATTGGTCCCATTTGGGAAGATGCTTCTTGTTATACTTCATTAGGAATTGACGATACCCCTACTGAATGTTCCATGCTTTATTCTATTACAAGAAAGGAATGAATTTAAGATTCATAACTAGAGACTAACCCAACTCATATAGAAGGAAAAAGACAGCTGAACTGGATAAACCAAAGGTTATCTCCCTAAATATGATAACATACTTAGATTTCCAATTATGAACCTACGCCTGCAGAACGCGTTTCCCTAATGAACTTCAAAGCCAGTCAATCAAACGTCCAAAGACAAGGGTATGATATCTCAAGGCCTATGTCAAAACTCAAGAAGACGCACCTATCCGATGGTCCACCACAGACCAAACTCTGACAAGTCTACAGAATCTAAAACCAATGGCTCTGATACCAAAATGTCACACCCCCACTCTAGGGTGCAAAAATCAAGACTTAGAGTGGACAAAAAGATATCTATACAAGTTAAATCAGTTTTATTTATTTATAAATATAAAAGTATTATACATTTTAAGGATACATTATCCCAACTAAGCCAATTTGATTACACAAAAGTTTCATACTCCTTAATCTGGTACCAAAATAACTTCTGACTAACGACTGTGGTGGACCAACTTTTTAGCCATTATTGCTATCTGCAACCACAAAAATTACAGGAGAGTGCACTAAGTATTATATTAGATAAGATAAACAACAATCATTTAGAAATACTAAAAATATTACATTTTTCACAAGAGATGTAAAAAGACTAAGTCACAAAATCTCACAATGTATACTGAAATTTTTTAAATCTTTGTAATAGTATCACTTCTCATATTAATGCTTAATAGCTGCAAGTTATAATTTCTCAGAAATAGTTTTTTAATCAACTTGATAGGATATAACTAAAGTTAAACCATTCCCGACATACAATTCTATTCAACAATTCATTGGGCTAACATACACCCACACAGGGTACCGCACAATATCTCAACAGGCTAACACACCTCTTTCTGGTGATGGGGCACCGCATGCTACCTTAATAGGCTAACACACACTCCTTTCTAGCGATGGGACACCGCACAATACCTCAACAGGCTAACACACTCCCCTTTCAGCGATAGGGCACCGCAGAATATCTTGATGGGTTTACGCACACCCCTTTCTGGCGATGGGCACCGCATACTAGTACTGCCTTAATAGGCTAACACACACTCATTTCTAGCAATGAGGCACCGCACAATACCTCAACAGGCTAACACACACCACTTTCTAACGATGGGACACCGCACAATACCTCAACAGGTTAACACACACTCCTTTAAGCGATAGAGCACCGTAGAATACCTTGATAGGTTAACACACACCCCTTTCTAGCGATGGGGCACCGCACAATACCTCAACAGGGGAACACACACCCCTTTCTGCCGATGGGGCACTGCATACTGCCTTAATAGGCTAACACACGCCCCTTTCTGGCGATGGGGCACCACATACAAGCTCATGCAGAGTGAATATTTCTTAGCAACTACTCCCACACATGGCGAATTCTTTCATACCAAAGAATATTATTAATATCGTCCATATTTCATACACTTATCTTCTTTAATAATATAACTAGTGTACTTTTGAACTAACAATGCCTTCAAAAATATAAATACCATTTTCAAAGAATCATAGAGTTTGAATGTGAAAATACCTTGCTATCACAAGTTCACATAGTTCAAAACAGAAGTAATCAAGCAAGTTTTAAAGCATAATTCATGTATATTTCTGTTTAAAATAATACCTAAGCACTCTCACCTTGATTTAGGTACGATAAAACTAACTCCTCGTTTTCGATTCCAATTCTTAATCCTCCAGTGACAAAATCTCGAAACTTAACAAAAAATCACATATATACGTAAGTATGAAATAGTAAATTTTTGTGCGTAACTTAGCTAAAAATTTTATTTACCTAATCAACTTCTAAATTTTTAAGGGTTTAAGTAAATATTCAAAATTTAAAGAAATATATAAAATTTAGCTTAAAACCTTATATATGATTCGCTTGATTTATTATGGAGCTCCCGGAATATAAAAAAATACTTTAAACTTGTATTTTTAATATACTTTTCATTACTTTCGAAAAATCAAAAAAAATATCATTAAAATATATAAATAATGAAACAATAAGCTAACTAAAATATTTAAACTAAACAAACAAACCCAAGCAATAGTGTTCATCTTCAACCTCCAGGTTGTTTTTTTCTTCTATATTATTCTTTTTTTATTATTATTTTTCATTCCTTCTCTCTAGTAATCAAATAACTTAACCTTCAAATTAATCAAAATAAAAAAATTAATGGATTTAATTAGTGAAGGGTACACACTCTACAGATCCGATCATATTTTTGATAAGTTAGAAATAAATTTGAAAAATAGTTTGTTAATAAAATTTATTAAACAAACATATTCTGATTTGGATCCGCCGAAGCAGTTTACCAACAATCAGAACCGTTCATTAGTGGCGTTAACTCGTCAAAAGAATAGTAAACGTCGTCGATATAAAAATAATTAGTAGTACAGTGGTGGCTGTGTGCTTACAATTTACTAAAATAATAAACCATCAAGGTGGCAGTGACTGTAATTGGTTGTGATGGTTTCAATGGTTTCTAAGGTGATTCATGGTGGGTCTGGAGGTTGTGGATGGTGACACTGGTGGTGGTCGTGGTGGCCGGAGGTGGCGGCACCACCATGTAAGGAGAAGACCGACGAAGGAGAGAAATGAGAAAAAAAATACCGGAGAGGGAGAGAGAAATGGTGGCCGGCGACGGTGGCGGACGTTGACGGCGGCGTGGGCGGTGTTGGCGGCGTCCGGCGACGGCGATGGCTGGCGTCAGCTGGTGGTGGGGGACGGCGGTGTGGCGTCGGGCTTGGTCGCTGTTGCGGTTTGGCTTGCTGAGTTTGGTTTGGCGCTGTGTATAAATATATATGTATATTATGTATATATATATATATAGAGAGAGAGATGTTCTTGGCAAATTGGAGAAAAGGAGAGGAGAGAGAGACGAAGTCTTGGGCCTACTCTTCTCTTACTTGGGCATTACTCAATATATATATATTGTAAAAAAATTTAATTCAAAAAAATCTAAAAATTTAAATATAAACTTTTAATATATTTTCATCAATTCTCATACAATTAAAATTTTTACTAAGATTTTTTATTTATTTAATACTTTTTATCACAATTTAACGATTACTGATATTTTTAATAATTGTAAAATTTATGTTCAGAAAAATTTCAAACATCAAAGATTGCCTGTTAATGTTATTTTATAATTATCGGTATTTTGTAAATTTTAAATTTTAAATTCTAATTTAAATTTTTTTTATAATTATTTGTCAAATTTTATTTTAAGATTTTTCACGAACTGTCAAATATTATATTATTCTAAGTAGTAACACGTGTCTTATTTTTTTGTAATTGTCATGTTATGGGTTATTATATCTTGTACTTATAGAATTTATCTAGATTTTAATTAAAATCATAAGATTTTATAGCTTGATTAAATCAAGTATTTCAAGACTTCGATGCCTATTTTAGAAATCCTCCGATTGTACCATATAAATACACTCGTCAATACTTTTATTAAAAAAAATTATTTTGACATTCATTTGTCAAATTTCGTAATCAAAATAAGCTGCAATGAATAAGACAATTTGAATAGATTTAAGCATGACTATCAGCAAAAAGATTTTCTCATAATCGATTCCTTCTTTTCAACTGAACTATTTTGCAACAAGTCTAACTCTGAAAGTTTCTACTTTTTAGTCCGCTCATCTTTTTCTCTTGTAAATTCACTTGCATCCGATGAATTTTATCTCTTCAAATGCTTCTCCATGTTTTCAGATCTGATTAGAATACATAGATTTCATATCTGAATTCATAACCTTTTGATAAAGATCTACATCTTTGCCATAGAGTGCTTCATTGTAGTTACAGGGTTCGTTATCAAATTCTGTCGGGATCTTGTTAAAAAATACTTCTAAGAACATATACCGATCGAGTTGATGAATAACCCTCCCACTACGACAAGCTGCATCTATGTACTAGCAGTAATATGTTGTGCAAAATCTGAACCATGTGCACTAATATCCACATGCTTGTCTGGCATGTTAATGGTAGCATCCTGATTTGGTTTGAGATCTGCACCTATTCTGATAATTCTCCCACTGCGATCGGATAATGGGATATCAGTGACTCTTGGTTCATCTTCTGTTTTACTAGTATTTTCTCTAAATTCTTTTAGAACAATTTTACTTTTGAGCCTGTGATCCATAATATAATCGTATTTTGAGAATCGGGTATTGGTGCTAACAATGATCTTTTGATCATTAAGATTAAATATTAAACTACCCTTCATTTTCTTGGGATACCCGACAAAGAAATAGACTTCTGTCATTGATTACAATTTACTCGCGTTTCTTTTCAGGGACACCCCGAAATTCAAATATATCTCATGTCACGACTCATTTTTAAATATGGCGTCCATGACCGGCCAGTGAGTCAAGACTCACCAAATGCCTCTATTTTCATTAACTTTCACTTCTTTTGTAAATTGCCGACGATACCTTCTTTTTTTTTTTGAAAAGAGAAGACAAGTTAATTAAATTTTTCTAGAATTTCATTTCAAAAGAAAATTTCAGAGCTTACTAATAATAAAATAACATCCACATTATTAAAATATATATCAAAGTGCTAAATACAGAACTATATGCTGAATACAGAAAAGCAAATCACCGAAATTAAACAGAAAACATAAAAATATGAACAAAGTAATTTTTTCTTTCTTGGGTACCACTTCCTTTGTTTTGTCATGCGTCACCTGAAAAATGTTAATATCCATTAGCCACGCTAGTGTGAATTCAAAGATATCAAGATTTCTAGTTTGGCATGAATTATCAAAGTTTAACTTGATATAGTTTGAACTTTTTACTTTGTACCAAATATTATACTGATTTTCATCCTTATTTCATCCAAACCTCGGTATTTTTCTGCCCCCAAGTCGGAACCTTTCGGTATTGTTGTCCTGTTCCCCCGAGTAAGGACCTTTGGTATTATTTTTCCGTCCCCCAGAGTAGAGACCTTTCGGTATTATTTTCCTGTCTTTTCGAGTAGCAAGGACCTTTGGTATTCTTTTTCTGTCCCCTAGAGTAGGGACTTTTTGGTGTTATTTTTCTGTCATTTCGAGTAGCAAGGATCTTTGGTATTCTTTTTTCGTCCCCCAAGATTGGGGACATTTAGGTATTATTTTTTTGTCCCCCCGAATAGGAACCTTTCAGTATCTTTACTGTCCCTCGAGTTAGGACCTTCCAAACTTTTATCAATACATTTATCGTGTATTCAAAACTCATGTATACAAAAACTCATTAGCTCAAAACCCATGTAACAGACATTAATGGCTTAGTTTTCATTTCGAGATCTCAAAACATGTGAAGAAA
The DNA here is from genome assembly GCA_034768845.1 of Heliamphora exappendiculata. NCBI lineage: Eukaryota > Viridiplantae > Streptophyta > Magnoliopsida > Ericales > Sarraceniaceae > Heliamphora > Heliamphora exappendiculata. The sequence goes on along the minus strand of JAOTRH010182566.1, from coordinate 2,373 downwards.
AGATAAGAAAATAAAATATCTAAGAACTCACCGATTTAGTCAAACTCAGCCCGATTATTTCTTTTTCAAGATTTCTGAACTAGAAAATCACACGCAAAATACTAATATTAGGAATAATCTTGTGCTTTATCAATTCTTAAACTTTTATTCTTTATTCTTATTTTGCATTATTTAAAATATGAACTAAAACATGTGCAATTTTTTTGCATGCAAAATACCCATAACAACTTATAACTTGTCAATATATAATCATTAGAAAGATCTTTTAAATTTTTAACTCTATTTTATCCTCGTTTTGGACACTTCAATCCAAAAATTTGGAAAAAACATGTAAAATAGTTTAACATAATTCTCATAAGAAATTTATTCTAATGCAAAATCTCTTAAACTCATCTTTATTTTATAATACCTTACTTTTAAAAGATTAAAATTTACAAAATTCTTTTAAAAGAAGACCCAAAAATTCTTTACATTCTAAATTTAATCTTTTAAATTCTTGTTTTATTATCATATTAACTCTTATTTTTATTTTATTCTTTCGTACATTAAAACACTTAAAACATAACTCTAAGAATTGATTTCTTATATACTTATTTTAGTTAAAAGCTTGGTTTAATTTAACTAAAAATCATAAAAATTTGAATTAAAATCTTTTATTCAAATAACATTTTAAATATTCTAAGTTTTACAAAAATCTTGAGATTTTGTTAAAAATGTATTTTTTTCCATAAAATTCTATTAATCACTTTTTATAATTATATTTTTCATAAAAAAGCATATTTTATATTTTAATTCACAAAATAATTTATAATTAACCAAACAATTCTCTAATGATAAAAATACCAAGCAATTAAACTCAAAACACACCCAAAAATTGAACTTTCACACACACAGCCAACACACATATAGCCAACACACACACACACGGCTTGCACCTTTAAAACAAAACACACACACTTCTGCACAAACGCACTCACAGCGCCTAACCTCCCTCATAAAATTATGCATGCAAAGCTGTGGGTCGGTGGGTGGTGAGAATACTGCATTGGTGATGGCGGCATTTTCTCGGCGTGGTGGTGGAGCTGTGCGAGTGGTGGTGGTGGTGGCGACATGGCTTGTGAGAGAAAGAGGGATATATATATATATATATATATAGAGAGAGAGAGACATAAATCGAGAGAGAACGGTGGCCGTTAGAGGCGGCGATGGCGAGGGGTGCGACGACTGCGAGAGGTGCGACGGTGTTGCGCTTCCTGACCTTCTTCTTTTCTTCTAATTGCTAACAGTGTCTATAAATTCTCTCTTTTTTTTTTTTTCCTACTCCCTCACTCTCACATTCTCAGCAACCCTCGCCCTCCTATATCCTGAAGCGGTAACACATATATATACTGAAGCGGAGGCTATTGAAGGCCCCGTTAATGCTCGGTAGAATAATGCTCGGTTTAAAAGTTTTTAAACCCACCGGTTACAAATGTTTTATTACATATAATAAATTTTGTATAATTAAATAACTTTTATTATTAATTCTCATATTAAAATTTATATTTATATAAAATATTATTATTTTCATACTAAATTTTTGATTAAATAGTATATAAGGGCCGTAACCGACAATTTAATAACCTAATTATTATAACTACCATTAACATTATCTATTTATAATTAACTAAATATTATTATTATACATGTATATATACATAAATAAATCTTATTAATTCTCTTAATAGCTCCATCGGTCATATAATATAAATAATATTAATTGTGTTAAATAACCCACCGGTTATACATTAACAACCATTATTAATACATTTAATAAATTTTATATTTATTTATATTTATTTTATAATTAACTATTATCATTATTTTTATTATTCATATACAAGAATATATATACATTTGTATTAATGACTATAATTATTTTTATACTAAATTATTTTCTTAAAAGAGCATAATGAAGTATCATAATTGTCGTGTTTAATTTGTATCGATCGTAACCGAAAACTCATTAATGTCATCATTACCATAATTATTAGTATTTATTTAATTTATATATATATATTGAAACATCACATCTCAGACTAAGTTTATACCCGGTCCACAATTATGTGGGAGTAGAAGGTACTGATTTTGAAGGTACCAAGTTCAAAATATAAGCTGCTGTCTTTAATGCTATTAGATCTATGCAACCCAAGAGAGGGAGTGAATTTGGTCTTTTCTAGCAATAAAGAATTTAAAATTTTTTTAAAAATATTTTAATATTGCAATAAAGAAAGGTATGCAAGTATATAATCAATGTAAATATTAAAAGATGAGGGATAGAGAAATAGAACCAGACACCAGGAATTTATAGTGGTTCGGCTTTATCCTAGCCTA
>JAOTRH010182534.1:0-11950 GCA_034768845.1 Heliamphora exappendiculata | reverse complement strand
GGGGGGGCCTAAGGCATAAATTCCTAAGGGAAACCCTCACCCCTCCAATTCTCGTCGGATGCTCCCCCTTTCCCCCCTTTCTGGATTTTTCATGGTCCATGGGAGAAATTTCTAGAGGGATCTTGATGTGGGAAGTAACATAAATAAAATGGGACCCTAAGCACCCAATTGGTGTTTTCTTCCCCTTCCCCTTTTCCCGTGTCTTATTCTCCTCTCCATTTACACCAAATCAAGAGCATCAACTTCCCTCTCTAAATGGGTGGATTACAAAGCTTAGAGGTTGCGAATTTTGCTGGAAGCCTCATGAAGAGCAAAAGATTAGACAAGTGAAACAGGAAGAGACCAAGTCCCCCCCCATCGGTTACTTCTTCTTCTCCCATATTCTTTTTTTTTTGCTTTTCGTTACTTCTGTGTAGGTTGAACTAATCTTTGTTTCCCTCTAAAATTGGTGATCAATACAATCAAATTGAAGGAACCCAAGGGAGATTTAAGTCTCATAAAAGAAGAGCAACCATTGAAGCTCAAGGAGGCAAATTCCTAATATGGCAAAAAATTAGGGCTTTTGATTTGGCAAAAATCCAACAGATTGAGGCTCCATGAGGTAGGATCTTGACTAATATCGGTGATATGCTTTGATTTGTGTTGATTTTCTAGAAATTATTGAAACCCTAGGTTGATGATTGTGAAATGGAGGTTTTATCAAAGTCCTTAATTGAGTATCTTGAATGCATAGAGGTTAATTTTTATGGTGAAAGTGAGTTATTAAGGAGTTTGATGATATGTGAATGTGTTAATCAATTCATTAAATCTTAAATCTTTTAAAGAACTTGAAGTTCTAAACCTCACAAAATTTTATGGATTCATTCTTGGGTAGTTTCACGATAACGGGATAAGACAATTAAATTGACAGTTGAATTGGAAACCTAGGGAGAAGAGTGATTTCTCTTGGATTTAATTTAGTGTAATTGACTTAACTTTCGACACTTGAATGAGATATTGGGTTATGGTGGTTAGTGATAAAGATTTGAACCGTGTAGTATATTGATTGGTAAATTGAACCTTAAATGTAGTAAATTCTAGAAATTGAGATTGTGAAGTTGGATCTAGAGTTAATGGTTAGGTTTGGGTGATGTACTAAAATTCTAACTTAATCTTGGAGTAATTGATTTCGTTTCATGCTAATTTGAAGAGAACGACAAAATAGAAGCACATTGTGAATCATATGGATTTGTGACTTTAAATTGTATAAATCTTGGGCTAAATTAACATGATAACTCAACTATTTGGGAGCTTAGACATTAAACTTCAAACTTGTACCATAGCAAAAATTCAAATTCATGGGAATTTGGTTACTCAAAAGAAAGGGTTAGAATCTCACCAACTGATTGGCTATGAATTTAAAGTTAAACTTATGACTTGAAATCTAAATTGGTGAGTTTTGTAACTAAAACATAATTCAACGGTTGTGAACTTGAATGGGAAACAATGCGCAGAATGGCTAAGTAAAATTATGTTTATTGATGTTATGATGACTTGACGATTAAATAAGAGTAAGTTAAATGTATGATTTTAATGGAAGACTTATAAAAATAATGAGTTTCTAACATATTCATGGGTTTTCTAATTGATCTTCATGGTGAATCGATTTGGATTTATTAAAGCTTAATGAATGTTGGAGAAGAAATTGACGATCATTTGCTCATGTTTGGTAGTGTGAATTGAGTTAATTGTTGAATTAATTAACAATAAAGGTAGATGACCTGAAGAATAGTTGATGTGAAAACTTAAATATAATAATGAATAAACTTCTAAAGAGAAATGAAGTTACTGAATTTATAAAACCACAATAGGGTTGTGTTTGAAATCTATGTTGTGGAACTGAAGAATTGAAACTGATATTAGAATTGATTAAGACGATTTGCGAATTCTAATTGGAATCAACCAACGGTATGGATATGATTAATGATGCTTGTTGATGGTATAATAAGGTGAAAATTTTTATTGGAGAGAGGAACTTGTGATTGGCTGGACTCCCGATTGTTAATGGATAATGATGTGGTTAATCGAATAATGAACCGAGGATGATTGATGTGATTAAGTTGGGCTTGAGTAGTTTCGCAGTAAAATACTGAAAACTTACGCAAGCTGGCTGCCGTTCCCACTGGGTTAGTCCCCAAAAATTGAGCATATGGTGGTTGCGGTGAGTTATAGAAGGATCTATTACCCAACAGTTTCGCGTAGGTTGTTGGGAGAATAGGACGAAGTTTCTATAAACTGCACCTGACGTCGGTTCAGTATTGGATTAATGGAATGAAATGGAAATGCGGATAAGGAATTGATGAATTGAAAAAAATGTTATTGGTTTTATAATGGAAATGGGTGAGTTAATATTCGATAACTGATTAAAGAGAAAATAAAAATGAAAGCGAGAACTAAAGAAAGATACAGAGAAAATGTAACTAATGAAAAAGAAAAGAAAAGAAAAGGGAAGAAATGGAAGTTTAGTGAATCAAATAAGAAAGTGCCACGAGTTTAATTATAATGAAAGATGGGAATGAATAAAAGACGAATTAAGAGGAAGAGTTAGAAAATTTGAAGTTAAGAAATCAAAATGAATCAATTCTACCTTTAAAGTTTACAACGAATGTGTATGTATGTGTTGTGAAATGAGTAAAGAAGATAATGGAAGGTTGTTGCATAATATCATGCTCATCCACACTTCACAAATCATGTATTGCACTTACTTTAGTCTCTATCTTATGAGTTTCGGCTCAGATTGTGTATATCCAATGTTTTTTTTTTCAGGTTCTAATAAAAAGAGAATGCGTAGAAACATTCTAGAGTATTGAAGGATAAAGAATAGGAACCTTACTTTTGTATCATGGAGATATGTAATCATTTTTTGTAAAGCGTAAATAATTTGAAGATGTAGCTCATGTATATATATATTTTGGTTAGATGCTTTTTATCCGAAGTTCTATATTGTGAAACTTTAAGAAATCCAAGAGTTTTCCTTTAAATGAATGTAATCGTTATGAGCTGTATGAAGGATAGTTTACAATAATTTGAAGAATGTTATTCATTAAATAGTATTAAACTATGATTACGAGTTGAGATCAAGGCTGAACTTGAGTATATTATGCTGTTTGAGTTTGATAGATTGTTATAAATGGGATAGTCCGAAAAATAGAGTAAACTCTCCCGAATTTTTTTTTTACTTACACTTAGAATGTTTAGAAAATTTGATCCCAATATATGTCATTGAGATGAAAGTTAGCAAGTATTTTGGCATTGAATGGTAGTTAAAGGTCGGTTTAATCCTATGAAAATTTAAGGGGTTAGCTAATAAAGGGGATTAGGTGTTGGATCCGAAAGTGGAAAACTGCATGATTACTCTCTGGCATGTGGGCACTCGAGTGGACATGGAAATCCGGTCCAACGGTGAGTGAAACGATTATGGGTAAATGATTTTTGGCAGCTTGGTCTGCCTGAGCTATTAGGTGTTGAATCCCAAAGTTGAAAACTGAAGGATTACTATCTGGCATGTGGGCACTCGAGCGGACATGAAAATCCGGTCCAACAGTGAGTGAAACGATGATGGGTAAATGGTTTCTAGCTGTTGACCGCTCGAGCGGTGGCCAATCCGCCCAAGCGGACCAAGCTGCCATTTTGGGCTCGATTTTGGTTTTTTAAAACAAATCCCTATTTTTGGTTGGTGAGGCTCCCAACCCTCTGTAAGAAGTTTACTTTATGTCCCAAAAATCTTATTTTTAAGAAATTAGCTACCCTTTTCGCTACTAGTTCTTCAATTTAATTAAAGTAATTTTTTAGCCCAAAACATTATTTTCTAAAAGTTTTCTCATGTTTGGGCAATAATGTAAGATAGTGTGGTTGAATCACGTGACTCGGGTTTGAGTCGTGACAATAAGTTCATACGGGCAGTGACAATAAGTCCCTAGGCAATGATAATAAGTCCCTACGGGCAACGATAATAAGTCCCAAAGTGGCACTGAACCCCACGCCGTTGTGAATGAATAAAACAGTTCCAATATGTAACCGGGCGATGAGGTTATTATTCATAACGATGAGTATTGTGATGGATTTAGTGATTCAATTTGTCTAATGAAGTTGTCAGGATTGTATACTAAAAATCATAGATTTTGTTAGTTTTAGTATTTTATTTTATTTTTTGATAAAATTATTTTTTATTTTATGAGAATTTTAATGAGTAATATATGCAATATCATTTCTTTAAATATTATGTATGGATGCCTTTTATTCTATACAATATTTTAATCTGGTGTGTAGAGTACGGCTTGCACATGGAACACCAGATTATAAGTTCTTGTAGAATATATATTTTTGTTCACAGTTCAGATGGAATTGAACAAACTATCAGTACAACTGTAGTACAGAGTATTAGTAGGCTTGTTTTAATTACGAAAAACAGATAATAACGTCGTCTATTGTTCCGACTCGCTGTGCTAGTACACTTTGTGTGTATTGAACAGAACCACATTGTGGTAATTAATTTTATACTGACTATATAAATTAATTCACACCCCAAGGTTATTATGAGTGCTTATACTCTTAATCCCGAAATAATTATTATTTTTGTATATTTAATATTCGTTGTTTTGATTCATTAGAAGATGCGATCTTTTACAGGTCAATAATCCTGGTGAGTTGGATGGCGGTATTAATTATACGGTGATTATTAATTATTGACGGAATTCACGTTCCAATTGTTCGAAATTGACTATAACTGTAGAAACCGTTGAGAGGTTTGCATATTTTGTCGAAATTGTTTGAAAGGTATATAGGTTACACTAGAAATCTATGTTATAATTACTTCACAGGTCCCTCATGTAGCCTATAAATATATGGATAGGCTGAACCAAATTCAGTGGTTGTCTTTCAAGACTAAGATTGATCTGGTTCTGTCGGTATAAGTTCTCGAAGGATTGTAGATCACACTAAGTTTTGGAATCACATCGTGAATACAGTAAAAGATCTGTTCAGAGCTTCTACTTGGAGAATCAAAATTCGTAGTTGAAGAATTGACCGCAAGGTATTCATTTAAACTAACTATGGTGCCACGAATTTTTATTTTGATCGTTCGACATTAAGAAATTTTTATTTGGAGCTTGTTTCAGCGGTTGCCCGTCTAGTTTTTTATTTTTTGAAAAATCGTATACAAATCAATAATCTTGGAAGTTTGCATTCATAGAAGTCTAATCTTAAATTCCCAATGTGGAATTTCGTTGGTTGGTTGGTTGGTTTGTAGAGTATGGTCTAGTTGGGCATATGCATAGTATTTTTGACATCACATCTCATGCATACTTGACATATTTTATGCTTTACCTGGTTATCATGATTGTGTAAATTGGTTTAATTCACTTTTAAATTCATCTATCTATTGATATATAAATGCAAGTAGTGTTTTTATGGAATGTGTTTGGTGAATTTGTGCCTTGAGTTAGACTAGTAGGGTTTGGAGTTTTTCTTTTAGGCTTCGACTCACGGCGTTATGCCGCAGGTGAAGAAAAAAGTTTACCTTACGAGGAGGAACCTACTGAGCAGGGTGAGTATTAAGAGCATGATGACCCAAGTGAAGCTTAGTAGACGGAAGCAGTCTTTTTGTTAATTTTTGTTTATCGTCTCAAGATGTTTCTTGTATCTTTTGTAATCACACTTTAGATGATTGTAATGTCTATCTTTTGTGAGCGTATCAGGACAAATATTTGATGTAATAGTAAATGAATATCTATGAATAAAACGTTAATATAACCCTTATTATACTCTTATGTATGTCTTAATGTGCCTGGGAGCCGGGGCTTCACAGTTTGTTGCTTGAGTGACTTATCTTGATTGATTCGTGGTCCATGGCGCTTCCATGATTCGGCCATATATTTCACTTCTTTCTCATTAATTGCTTTTGTTTAACTCGCTTTATTTGCCCGAGCAACTCAGCTATCATACCTCGAGTTGCTCGGTTACCCTGTTCAACTCAGAACCCGGGAAAATTTCAAAAGATTTTGTTACTTGAGTGTCACCGTGCCTCGATTATCATCTCTAATACGATTTCTCTTTGATTTTCTCATTGTTAACTAGATCAAGCCACTCACTCGAGTGACTCGGTTAATTAATATTTTAATAATTTATATTATCTTGTATTTTGACCATCTACACTTTTATAAACAAATATACTTCGTTTGATTGTCGATTTTAAGTTGTCTTAAAGTTTTTTGACTGAAAGCTTGAAAAAATCTTTTTCTCATTGTTTGGCAACCTTTGCTTTTAACACATTTAGTTCATTGTTTTAAGCATTTTGCGTATTTAGTTACTAAGCAACAGTGTATTTTATATTTTTAAAGGTGCCATAATTTTTATTTTACATAATTATTTGAAAAAAATTAAATTTTTAGAACTTAGTCATCCTACAAACAAATATTTAAAATATAATTATATGAAAAAAAAATCATAACAACTTTTATTTTGACTTAAAACAACTTAACTTATCTTCTTATTGCCTTTGACCTTAAAATTTATTTAAAATAAGATTTAGTCCTTAGATCACTTAAATTTTTTACGTAACCGACTTTTTATTATTTTCGTTTAAATAAAAAATGCAATTTTAAATCAAATTGCATTTTTTATTTAATTTGCGTATAACGCCAGAAAATTCCTTCAAGCTGTGCATTGGTTTAATTCAAGCCAGAATGATCATAAAATCGAGAGGTTTACTCACTAACTGAAGTCGACATGTTCATCACTTGCTCAATCCGGAGACGGGTCAGGCGGAAGCTACTATCTTCAATCATCTCCAGAGCCCGATTCCGATCATATACTTCAATGCTTCATTCATATTCCGTCCGAAGTAAGTACTCTCCTAATTCGGATCACAGTGACTCCTCAATTGTCAGCATCTCATCGACCAAAACTTCCCCAAATGAACCCGAATACAAAGACCGAATCGGACCTCCAATGTCTGATGAGATCTTCAAGTCGGTTCCCAACTTGGGTTCTTACAAAGTCGGCGACTCCACTTTCTATTCTCTGATCGAGTACTACGCCAACTCTGGCGACTTTGGGTCGTTGGAGAAGGTTTTTGATCGCATGAAGCGCGAAAGAAGAGTGTTTTTAGAAAAAAGTTTCATTCTAGTATTTAGAGCCTTTGGAAAAGCACATTTACCTGAAAAAGCAGTGCACTTGTTCTATAGAATGGTGAATGAGTTCCAATGTAGACCAACCATTCGATCATTTAACTCAGTTATTAATGTAATTATTCAAGAGGGTCTGTACTGTAATGCATTGGAGTTTCATTCTAATGTTATGGCTACTACGAACATCTCGCCCAATGTGTTAACTTTCAATCTGGTTATTAAAGCCCTGTGTAAATTAGGATTAATTGATAGAGCTGTGGAGGCTTTCAGAGAAATGCCATTGAGGAATTGTGCACCTGATGTCTTTACTTACTCCACTTTGATGGATGGATTGTGCAAAGAGAATAGAATTGATGAGGCAGTGCTGCTGTTGGATGAAATGCAAATAGAGGGATGTTTCCCTAGTTCTGTGACATTTAATGTGTTGATTAATGGACTTTGCAAGAATGGTGACTTGGGCCGTGCTGCAAAACTTGTTGAGAACATGTTCCTCAAAGGTTGTGTTCCAAACGAAGTGACATATAACACACTTATCCATGGTCTGTGTCTGAAAGGTAAATTAGACAAGGCAATTCGTCTTTTGGAGAGGATGGTACTCAATAAGTGTGTTCCCGACGATGTCACCTATGGAACAATCGTAAATGGCCTTGTTAAGCAAGGGAGAGCTGTGGATGGTGTCCAAGTGATGATTTCTATGGAGGAAAGAGGACATCACGCAAATGAGTACGTCTACTCAACACTTATTAATGGGCTATTCAAGGAGGGAAAATCAAAAGAGGCAATGAGACTGTGGAAGGAAATGTTAGAGAAGGGAGGCAAACCTAATACTGTTGTTTTTAGTGCAGCCATCGATGGTTTTTGTCAAGAAGGAAAACCTGATGCAGCCATGGAAATTCTGTCTGAGATGGTTGATAAGGGTTGCATGCCCAATGCTTTCACCTATAGCTCCTTGATGAGAGGTTTCTTCAAAACAGGCAATAGCCACAAAGCAATCCTTCTGTGGAAAGAGATGGCAAATAGAAATTGGATGCACAATGAGGTTTGTGACAGCGTACTTATAAGTGGCCTGTGTGAGGTTGGCAAGATTAAGGACGCTTTGTTGGTATGGAAGCAAATGTTGAGTAGAGGATGTACACCTGATGTTGTGAGTTATAGCTCAATGATCCATGGCCTCTGCAATGCTGGGGCTATGGACAAGGGATTAAAACTTTTCAATGAGATGCTTTGCAAGGAATCTGCTTCTCAACCAGATGCAATCACCTATAACATACTTTTCCATGCTCTGTGCAGGCAAAGTAGTGTTGCCCATGCCGTTGATCTTCTAAATAATATGCTGGATCAAGGCTGTGATCCGGACTTGGTCACATGTAACATTTTCTTAGAAGCTTTGAGAAACAAGCTGAATCCTCCACAGGATGGGAGCCAGTTTCTGGATGAACTTGTGGTAAAGCTATGCAAACGACAGAGAATTGATGCAGCATACAAAATTGTAAAAGTGACGCTTCGAAAGCTTATTCCTTTAAAAACCTCCACTTGGGAAAGGGTTGTTCAATTATTTTGCAAACCAATAAAGGTTCAAGCAGCCATTGAGGAGTGCAGGATTGAGCTGTTCTGCTGAGGTCTTAGGTATTTAACATTATTGATTTTATTTTTTATTTTTAAAAAAACTTGAGAGTGATATTGTGTTAGGAAGTGTTAAGTGTAAACTGTGTAATACAAACATCGACACATCTCAAAACAAAAAAAAATTGACCAGTTACACAATTGGTAGAATTCTTTTCACTGCATCAGCATATCGAGCTTTCAGACTCACTGTTTGGAAAATACTTAGGAGAGTATTCAAACTTACTTGCAGAGATGGTACCTTCATTTTTTGTGGCTTTATGACCTGATAGCATGAGATGATAACTTTCTCTACATTTTTCTTCTTTATGCATATTGCCTCTTTCTGTCCATATACTCCTTACATCATGACCTTTTATTCCTTTCTAAGACTCATAATTCAAGGAACAAGAAAATAAGAAAGAACACATGTAACCGCATGTAGCATTAATTAAAAGACTTTAACTAATGTTATCGGCACTTTATGGGGTGGTAGGTAGATTTTTGGTTTGTGCCTAGAAGCTGTTAGCACAGCAGGAGAGGTGTTATTCATGTGGGATAGAGTGGCATTGTTTTAGGGTTTTGTGATGGGATGGTTGTCTTTTCAAATGTATTGATGATAGACTCCATTGGGTGTTTTAAGGTGCTCATGGTCTGGTGGAAAGTGGATTATAAAGGGGAGAGTAATGTAAGCAGTTAGCCACTATTGGTAATGAACTTATAAACTATGTTCCGTGAACACTTTTAAATGTATAAAGTATTCGTGTTCTTAAAGACTTGGATAACGGCATGTGATATGTTTTTGGCATGTGCAAAATCCATGAAGCACGGTGGACATGGACACAGATGTTATTAGACAGAGAATAATGAGAAGCCGTGCCCAAAAGGATATGCGAGACTCTTATTTATAATAAAGCTAGGTAACGCCATTACATCCATACACCCACCCATACTTGATAATAAATATATAATAATAATAATACTAATACGATATATATCTAACACCGGATACTAATCATAATAAAGCTAACACCCCTCTCAAGCTGGAGCATATATATCTAGCATGCCCAGCTTGTCACATATGTATCGAACCCAAGGACCCGGAACTGATTTAGTTAAAATATCCGCTAATTGATCTCCAGTATGAACGGAGCCAAACACGATCACACCATTTTGACACTTGCGCCGAATGAAATGACAGTCCACCTTGAAATGTTTCGTGCGCTCGTGAAATATTGGATTTGTAGCAATATACACTGCAGATTTATTATCACACCAAAGTTTTGTTGGGCCAGGACAGGGATCACCCAACTCACTAAGCAACTGGCAGAGCCATAAAATCTCAGATGTTGCCAGAGCCATGGTCCGATATTCGGCTTCGGCACTCGATCGAGAAACCACGTCCTGCTTCTTACTCTTCCAAGAGATAAGATTGCCATCAATAAATATAGAGAATCTAGAAGTGAACCTCTGATCAATGGGGCATCCGGCCCAGTCTGCATCAGAATACCCTTCCATCATAAAGTGGCCTTGATCACTGAAATGTAGCCCTTTACCAGGGTTACCGTGGAGATATCGTAAAATTCGAACCACGGCATTCCAATGTGGGACCCGAGGTGCAGCCATGAACTGATTCACCACACTCACAGGAAAGGCGATGTCTGGTCTTGTCATTGTTGTTAGATAGTTCAATTTTTCAACCACTCTTTTATATCGGTCAGGATAAGGAAAAACATCACCCTCATCAGGGAGGAGTTTGACACTCTGGTCCATAGGTGACTCGACCCCCTTTGCTCGCAGAAGTCCCGCATCAGCTAAAATATCCAGCACGTATTTTTGCTAGGAAACTGAGATCGAAACTGAGATTTCAGAAATACCTTTAACTCAGAAATGCCTACCGCATCATCCTCTATGATAACAATATCATCAACGCAGACGATTAATAGAATACAGCCAGCAGAGGAATGTTGATAGAACACAGTGTGGTCTTTTTCGGACTGTAGAAGACCAAATTGGCGCATAACCATGCTAAAGCGACCAAACCATGCCCGTGGAGACTGCTTCAATTCATAAAGAGAGCAATGGAGACGACATACCAGCTGAGACTCCCCCATGAGCAACAAAACCGGGACGTTGCTCCATATAGACTTTCTCTTTCAAATCGCCATGAAAAAAAGCATTCTTCATATCAAGCTGATACAAAAGCTAATGGCGAGTGGGAACAAGAGACATAAATAGGTGAACAGAGGCCATCTTGGCAACGGGAGAGAATGTCTCAAAATAATCAATTCTATACGTCTGAGCATATCCCTTGGCAACAAGACGGGCTTTCAAGTGGGCAAGAGAACCATTAGGATTGAGCTTGACGGTAAAGACCCATTTGCAGCAAATAGCCTGTTTACCTTCCAAAAGAGAAACAAGGGACCAAGTTGAGGTGGACTCAAGAGCCTGCATCTCCTCCAACATAGCACCCCGCTAGCTAAGGTCGGCTAAGGCCTCGGTAACAGTACGAGGAACAACGGCCTGATCCAGGATGGAAATACAAGCCTGTAAAAAGGCGGAAAGACCCTTGTAGGAGGTGGTATAGAGAGAATGATCTTTGCAAGTCCGATAATATTTTCGAGTAGCAATAGGAGCAGTATCGTCAGGAGGAAGAGCACTTGCCATGGGAAGAGGATCTACAGACGATGAGATTGGCTTAGCAGATGAGAGGTCCAATAAACCTAAAGAAGTGGATGGAGAAGGCGGCGAGGACCCCGCAGTAAGAGAAGCACCTGCAGAAGAAGACAAGGGCAAGCAAGATACTAAAAAATCAAGACTTTGAATATCAGAACTCCCAACCCCCGACACAACTGAATCCGACGTAGAAAAGAAAGGAGTAAACTCTACAAAGACAACATCCCAGGAGACAAAGAACTTGTGTAGAGATGGACAAAAACAGCGGTACCCCTTCTGAGTCTTCGAATAACCAAGAAAAACACATTTGACAGCCCGAGCATCTAACTTCGTCCGCTGGGGATGAGTGTCATGAACATAACAAAGGCACCCAGAAATTCTCAAGGGTAGAGAGAAAAGGCTCTGCCTGGGAGAAAGGATGGCCATCGGAATTTGTCCACCAAGTACCTGAGAGGGGAGCCGATTGATCAAGTAACAAGCAGTTAACACGGCATGCCCCCAGAATT
>JAOTRH010182503.1:0-43182 GCA_034768845.1 Heliamphora exappendiculata | reverse complement strand
GTACTAAAAATGAAATGAAAATAATAACTGAAACTTTTAAAAGAAATAACCCAACTACATTGAACAATAACTAATATTGCAAATACTAAACAAAATTGACAATAATCAAAAAAGTTTAAAATGGAAATTAACCCGATCGCTCCAATAGAGAGAGAAGTAGAGTTTAGAAATATCGGGGATCCAAGCAAGGTACCTGGATTACCGGGGAATCCTCAAGTCGGGAAATGTGCTTCAATTGTCCAATCCTCAGGGGGTGATCCAAGCAATGTAGGCTTCAATGTAGGTATGGGAGATTAGGAACTCGGCATCTAGCAGGGTTTCGGCGTCGGGGCTCGGGATCGCTCGGTATATCGGCAGTGTCTCTCCCACTCAAAATTCCTTCTGAAAACTTATGCCAGAGTATGGTATTTATAGAATCCTTCAACCAATGAGGTGTTGCCACGTTTTGGGACATGTTAGGCCATTTAGAGTTGGCGGCCGCCACAATGCAAGTTGGAGGCCGCTGGGTTGGAAAAGGTTCCACAAGGTTCTATTGGCGGCCGCCACAATGTGAGTTGGCGGTTGCCATGTTGTAGTTGGCGGCCACCACTTTTTGCTAGGGTTTCTAAGAGGTTCTATTGACGGCCGCCACAATGAACATGGCAGTCGTCACTTCTGACAATGACTTGGGCAACAAGTTATCGATGGTTTGGTACAATTTCATTGATTTTGAAGGTTTTTTATGATTGGGTTCAAATACCGAGCTTGGATCACCTCTCGAGGATCGTACTGAGACACTATTCCACCTGTTTTCATAATCAAATTCACCTAAGATTAGACGGGGTCAAATTGGGGTGTCTACACAGCTCCCAAATTCTTCATGGTAAATTGTTTTGACAGTTGCTTTTTTAGCTTGTTGATCTCCTCGATGCACGGCCCGACAACGAGCATATCATCTACGTACAGCAGTAGAATGATATATGAGCTCTCAAAACTCTTGACATAGTAGCAATGATTTACCTCCAGCATGGTAAACCCGGTACTCTGCATGAAGCTATCAAACTTCTTGTACCATTGCCTTGGAGCTTGTTTCAGACCATATAAGCTCTTCTTCAATTTGTAGACCATGTCTTTCTTGCTTTTCACTGCAAATTCCTTAGGCTGACGCATGTATATGTCTTCTTCCAACTCACCATGGAGGAACGCAGTCTTGACATCCAACTGCTCCAGGAATAGATCCTCTGCAGCTACAATTCCCAGCACTATTATGATCTTTGTCAACTTCACAACCGGGGAGAAGATCTCAGTGAAGTGAACTCCTTCCTTCTGCTGAAATCCCTTGACAACTAACCTTACCTTGTAGCGCCTGCTACCATCATGTTCTTTCTTCACTTTGTATACCTATTTATTGTGCAAAGCCTTCTTTCTAGCTGGAAATCTAGTCAGTTCCCATGTCTGGTTTGTCAGCAAGGAATCCATCTCATCTTTCATTGCTGACTCCCACTTCATCAAACTCTTGGTCTGCAAAGCTTCTACATAACTTTCTGGCTCACCACTGTCAGTGAACAAGATGTAGAACAGGGACGGTGAAAATTGTTGTGGCGTTTGATGCTCCTAGAAAATCTCTTGACTATTGTCACCGGTGTACTGTGTTCCACTTGTGGGTTCACGTTCTCCTTGTCTTCCTCATCCCCATTCTGTTTGGCTCCCTCAGATTTGTCATCTAAGTCAATGAACTTGGATTTCTTCGTCTCTAACAACACAGTGTCTATCTCAGCCTTTGACTTATCCTTGTACAGCACCTGTTCATTAAACACCACATTCCTGCTTTTGATGATCTTTCAATTCTTGTCATCCCAAAATCGATAGCCAAACTCGTCATCACCATATCCAATAAAATAACAGACTTTAGACTTTGGTTACAATTTACATCTAACATCATAATCAACATAAACATATGACATGCAACCAAAGACTTTCAGAAAAGATAAGTTTACCTTCTTTCTGCTCTAAACCTCCTCTAGAATTCTGAATCCCAACAGTACCGACAGTCCTTGATTCAGAAGGTAGGTTGATGTGTTCACTGCATCAGCCCAAAAATAGTCTGGTAGCCCAGAATATAGTCTCATGCTTCTGGCTCTCTCATTTAGTGTCCGGTTCATTTGCTCAACCACGCCATTCTGCTGTGACATTCCTGAAATGGTCTTCTCTCACCTGATTCCACTAGCTGCGCAGAAATCTCTAAATCTCTCGTTTGTGTATTCACCTCCATTGTCTGACCTCAGACACTTCAGCTTCAATCCAATCTCAGTCTCAACTAGAGCCTTCCACTTCTTAAAAGTATTAAACACATTAGACTTGTGTTTCATAAAGTAGACCCATACCTTCCTGCTGGAGTCGTCAATGAATGTCACGTAATACCGTGAGCCCCCAAGAGATGCAATTGGGGAAGGACCCCACAAATCTCTGTATACCAACTCTAGCCTGTCTGGCTTTGGTGTCCTATTGCCTTTCAAAAAGATGACCTTCCTCTGCTTTCCGAAGATGCAACCCTCACACAAATCAAATTCTACAGACTTCAAACCCGGTAACTTGCCCTTTAACTACAGAATTTTCATCCCTTTCTTGCTCATGTGCCCCAACCTCTGGTGCCATAAGCTCATGTCTGAATCGCTATCTGCGAGTGCCACTGTATCACTTGTACTAGTAGTCATGTATAGGGTACCTGTCTTTATTCCTCGAGCCACTACCATAGCTCCTTTGGTGACTTTCCACATGCCACCAACAAAGGTCACTGAATGACCTTCAGCATGCAACTGTCCAACT
The DNA here is from genome assembly GCA_034768845.1 of Heliamphora exappendiculata. Lineage (NCBI taxonomy): Eukaryota > Viridiplantae > Streptophyta > Magnoliopsida > Ericales > Sarraceniaceae > Heliamphora > Heliamphora exappendiculata. The sequence continues at coordinate 40,377 of JAOTRH010182503.1, read as the reverse complement.
GAAATTAAATTTCTCATCAGATTAGGTACGTGTCGTACCTTCTGTATCTTCCATACTGACCCATTTGGCACTCTGATTCCGACGTCGCCTATACTCATGATGTCTAAAGCTTCCTCGTCTGCCAAATATACATTGGCAAAGTCACCGACAATATAATTTTCCATAATCTCTTGGTGTGTCACTGTATGAAAGGATGCTTTTGAATCCAACACCCAACAATCAATAGGGCTATCAACTGATAGGAGCAAGGCATCCAGGACATTCTCTATCACAACGTTAGCTGACTCACCATCAACCTTCTTCTTCTACTCCCTACAATTCTTCTTGATATGGCTAGTCTTGCAACAACCCCAGCATTTAGTCTGTCGTCCCGACCTGGACTTACTTCTGCCTCTTCTGGACTTAGACCTGCCCCTATTCTAATTCCTGTCATTACCTCTACCTTGTACTTCAACATTTAATGTTGTATCGGCATTCAACCCCAAATTAGATACCTCACTCGAATCCCTCCTGCGAACCTCTTCACTCAATATCAAATTCCTGACATCATCGTACTTTAGTTTATTCTTACAAGCAGAATTACTCACTGCCTTTCTCATAGCCTCCCAACTGTTTGGCAATGAGGCCAACACAATTAAGGCCCTGACTTCATCATCAAAACTAATATCCACTGAAGATAGTTGATTCGTGATGGTATTGAATTTGTTTAGGTGTTGTGCAACGGGTGTACCCTCAGCCATCTTTAGGTTAAAGAGTTTCTTCATGAGATGTACCTTATTGTTTGCTGATGGCGTCTCAAACATACTTGACAGCGCCACCATTATATCCGCCGTAGTCTTCTCCTTGATTACGTTGTGCGCCACAGATCGGGACAATGTTAATCTCATGACTCCCAGCACCTGTCTATCTAGTAACGCCCAATCCTCATCCTTCGTGCCCTTTGGTTTGGATCCCAATAGCGGCAATTGTAGCTTCTTCCCATACAGATAGTCTTCTATCTGCATCCTCCAATAACTGAAGTCCATAACATCGAACTTCTCAATTCCTGTCGATCTTCCTTCTTCTGCCATGTGTGTTCGTCAACCTCCTAACCCGAAGCTCTGATACCAAGATCAACCACGATCACACAAACACGGAATAAACACAAAAAAGAGAGAAAGAGAGACAATCGAACACAAACACAAGGTTTACATGGTTCGTCAAGTTGTGCCTATGTCCACGAGATCACACACTTTTACTATTTATTGGAGGTTATAAAGGGAGAAGAAGTTATGGGAGAGAGAAATACAGAATATCATAGAAGAATAAAAAACAAAAGCTTAACAGCTGCTACAACCCTAGCAGCTTATAAATACATTGTTTAAAAGTTAGAGCTATATAGAAGAGAAAACAAGTTGAAAAGAAAAAAAATGTGGAGAAATTCCATTGTTTAAAAGATATCAAAAGGTGTGAGATGAATAGTGTCCTACCCTGGTGTCTAGAAGGATGCTTGCATCTAAGTTATGTGATTCAAAGTGAAGAAAGACTGTCATTTGTTCTATCCTAAAATCTAAAACGATCATCCCTTCCCAACCTTTTTTAGCCAACCATCCCACATTTGGGTTGTAGAGACAAAAAAAAATCGCAAGAAAGATGAATGAACTACTTCTCAAAGGAAGTGGATCTTGAATCAAAAGGAGTGGACCATAATAAACCAAAAGACTATGTCTAGTCAAGAGGAGAAGCAATAAAGTGTTAAGTGAAACAAGGCCTGCTAGAACACCTGACCAGATTGAAGATAATCAACCTACAACACAAAGTCCAACCTATGCTAAGAAAGGAATGTTGAAGTGGATTTGGGAATCAAGACTTTAAATAAAGGAGCAAACACAACAAACCAACAAAGAAAAAACACAAGCATAAGAGCAGCCGTATAGTGGGCCAACCATCTCTGTCAACTCAAGACATCCAGAATAGAAACTACCTCATTATTGACTCCACACCCAAAAGAAAGATTTAGGTATAGGCTTGCATTCCTTTGGACGCGAGGTTATGTTGTTCTTGCTTGGGTGTGGAATCAATAATATTTCCCTGTTAGTGACAAAAAAAGTGTTGAGTGGAAAAGATGGTTGCTAACTTTGAAACTTAGAAGTCAGTTAATGTTTGAGTCTTAATTTTTCCTTTCTTATTATGGTTCAAAAAAAGTCCTTTACAATTGAAAATCATGATTTTAAAGTAAGAATCTCATACACAAGGGAGATGCACTCGTTTCCAAGTATTATGAACAAATCCTTCCCTAAAACCAAGGGTATAAATTTGTTCATTAGATAGTTCAAAATGGGGATCAATGGCATTCACCTTTCTAATGACCAACAACATAACAAATCCCAGGACTAAGGGCATGAGTTTTGAGATTAGCGATATCTATTGGCCTTACATGAGATTCGAGAAACACATCATTTGGTTGCCAATCGGAGGTGCTCAAAACTAGAGGCATTGACCAAGAGAGAGACTAAAAAACATTCCATCTTTAAGTTACTCAGCAAGATGCATACATTATTTCGAAGCCAAGGTATGACAATGCAGCACAAAGACGATTAAGAACATAAGATTTTTGTTATTGTACAAAGATAATTGTACTTTCATGATAGTCGAATAATCAAGTGCGAACTTCCTGAGATACGTGCATGACGATCATAGGCATAAGGGAGAAGTCCTCAATACTTGAGATAATTGTCATAAGTTGTCGACATACTTAGAAAATAACTTCTTTTTGACTTTTTGCTTTAAGGGATAGAGAGTAAATTTTTCCTTCAAAAGGGCACCTTAAAGGTTATTTCTCTCTAAACGTTTTTCCTCAAAATGGCTGACGAGGCCAAAGGGTTTCTCAAAATGTCACTTTTTACAATCACATTCTCAAAAACTTGTCTGCCCACATTAAAGACATGTTATTAAAGATTTCTCACCAGTATTAAAGCCACCATCTTGGATGTTGATCACTAGTAATAAAGGCCATATCTCAGAAGTTGTTCGCCATGATTAAAGGCGCCGTCTCAAGAATTTCTCACCAAATTAAGGACACCATCTCAAAAGTTGTGTCAATACTAAATTTATTACCTCAAAAGTTGCTTGTAATAAAGGTATTATCTTAGAAGTAGTGTATCAACATCAAAGGATATATTATTTCATAGTCGTACCCTATGATGAAATATGATTCAAAGACAAGTATAGTCTTCAACGAGAACGAATTAACACGTGATTCGCCCACAAGTCTCGTTTGCCTTAGCCCCTCATCCTTTATCAATCTTCTTCATCGACTTCTTTTTGGTACTCCTTTTCACAAATTTCGAAATTTGTTTTGGGCTATTCAAAATTTCAAGTATGTTGTTGACACTTGAAAATCATTGTTTTCAAGCTCGGGTGAGCCCAAATTACTTTTGGAACACGCAAAAATACACTAGCAAAAAACTACAAAAAATGTCGTACAAAGCTTATATATGTGGTCGGACCGGCCAAGTGGCCGTTGTTGAGATGTCCAGACCCACCGTCTAGGTCATTGTGACCCATCGTACCTTTTTTATTTTTCTCTAGACGGGAACGCATTTTGGCTTGTCCCACATAAAATTTGACCTTCAAACTCATTTTTTGAAGCCTATAAATAGGCCCTTCTTCCAAACTTTCAAATGGTTCAGAATTAATAGCATTCAAGTTCTGCATCCACATTCTTGAAGAATTTAGACAATTCTTGAGACTAAGACTTTGAGTCTTTATTTGAGCTTGTGTCGTTCGTGCTTAGGAGTTCTATTTCTCTTTTAGTCTTCTTTTAGGAACTCGAGAGTCGAGAAGTTCGAAAGAAGGAGTCATTTGAGTTTGTTGTCCTAAGAACACACACCGTTGGACTAACTGACGGTTTACGAGTCAAGGTAAGCCTCTTTTTCTTTTTCTTTTTATCTCTCTTATTTATTTTTGATATTTTAAGCATGTTTTATGTTAGTAATTGAATATTTTATAAAAAAAATTTAGTTTTTGTTGCATGACCCATAGACATGTATGTTTATGTTTAAAAGCCTAAAAATCCTTTTTTTAATATATAAAACTCTAATTTGTTTCTTTTTAAATAAAGTTTGCATACTAGTTTGAGAAAATATATCCCCTTTAAACTCAATCGAACTTGCACCGGAGTGCTCACTTGGTTAAAGCTAGGCCAAAAAACTTGGTTTGCTTCCTATTTGTTAGTAGGGATGTAGAAAAGATAGAAACCTAAGGATAATAATTGGTCATCCCGAATAATGTCGGTGATGAACGATTATGAATTTCTAGGATTATATTTGTAGGTTAATGTATTATTTTTCTTTTTGTATGCTTGGAGCTATGGTATGGTCACAATCCCCCTTATATTTCTTCAAAATTTTAGGTTTTCAAATATGTGAACCTATCTAATTGAGTAGAGGCTAACCATGTGATTAGGCTAAGTGAGTGCCTAACACCTTTTCACTCGGTACCTTAGCACCCGAGCTTGGTCTGTTGTGATGATATGATTAAGATTTATCTATGGAGTATTGAACAAGTTCTTAGACCTAAAACCAAATGGTAACTCAATTGCTTTTGGACCTTCATTGTATAGCTCTACAATCGTTAAAAATGATTGAGACTATTTAGTTACAAATTATTAGTCCACCTGCTACAAAAAGAGATTTGAGCGAAAACAATTAGCCTGCACATTGATCCATGCGGCCATCCGAGATTACATACCTACAAGTGTGTATATGCTCTCAATATTTATTAAATCCAAGTTCAGCCCTTTTTTATTCGTTGCTAGTTAAACAAATTTAAAAAATTTAAAATTATCACACACTAGAAGTTAAACTGAATAAGCTCCCACATGTATATTTTTTGAAAAACTACTAGATGCTTGTCCTCAAATAAATGTTGTAATTTTTTTCGCACATTATTTTTACTCTTTTATCAAGGAATTTCACTTTATTGCATATTGTTGCCTTTTTCACTAATCTTTTTTAAAATTTATTTTTCAAGTGGTAGCTATCACACATGCATGAAAATAGCCCTTTTCTCTATTATTTTTTCTCTCCAATTAGAAAAGAACAAATCAAATCAAACCAAACTAAGTTTTTCTCAATCAATTAGGGTTGGCTACAAGAATCTGTTTACGCTATTCTACTCCGTTAAGAGTCATATTTTCAGTTAATTTTAATATGTTCATATCTTTCCTTAAAACAGCGTCTCACGTTAATTTAGATCTATCCCTCCCCCTAATGTTTCATTACTTATGATCTTATCGCTTTTTCTAACTACTGTCAACTTGTCTACATTATATGTGTTCAAATCGCCTTAATCTATTTTCTCTTAACTTGTCCTCAATTGGTGAAATTCCTATAATTCCATGAGTCTTTTCATTTTTAATTTTATCTTTTCTATTCTTATCACACATCTACCTCAATATTCTAATCTCTGCAACACGCATCTTATTTATGTGATCTTTCTCAGCAGCCTGACATTTTATCCCATATAAAATTCTTGGTTTAATAATTGTCCTATAAATTTTTTCTTTTAATCTTGTAAGTATTCGCCGATTATATAAAACTCTAGAAGCACTCTTTATTTGAGCCAACCAACTTTGATTATATGGATTACATCATTTGTAATCTCTCCACCTTTGTTAATAATCGAACCTATATAATGAAAAGATTCACTCTTAGGTATTTCTTGGTTTTGAATCTTTATTCTTTCACCATTTATACTCCTATTACTACTAAAATTATATTTTATATATTTTATTTCGTTTCTATTTATTCGAAACTCTTTTGATTTCAAAGATTCTCTCCACATTTTTAGCTTAGCATTAACCACACTTCTAATCTCATCCATTAAGACAATATCATCAATAAACAACATACATCATGGGAACTCATCCTTAATATGTGAAAAATATGATTATCTTTTTATTTGATAAAACATAATATTTTAACAATTTAATCAATCACATTCACAAAATAAGAAAAACAAGAAGAAAACACGACATGCAAATTTTTACGTGAAAAAAATCAATGGGTAAAAAACCACAGGACTACGAAATCTAGGAATCAAACACTATAACACGAACAATTATAATACAACTTACAGACTCTTTAATCGACTCTGCAATCTTCTATTTCTAAGCTTGTATATCAAATTCTTGTTCACCATTCTCCTCTTGATTCCTACTTCAACGAATCTTCGTAGCAGCTTCTTCGGCAGAATCCTCTGTCGGAACATAGAACGCCGTCTAAGATTTTCTCTCGAATGATCTTTTGATGTTTTGGAGACACGAAACACCCTTCTGAATTATTCTTTGAAGCTCTGAATCTCTGAATGTCAAAAGTGTATTTCGTGCATTCTTAATGACCCTTATATAGATCATTAATACCCAGGTTAGCAGAACTTTAATCCAATTAAAATGCCTGGGGTCCGCTCGAGCGATCAGGTGGTCGAATATCTCTGTCGAATCATGCTATGATTACTTGTACCATAGGCTTGTGGAGTTGTACCACAAACTCAATCTTGGATTAGGACTCTTATAACTGATCAAACATAGATAACCAAGAACTAGATCTTTAAGGGATTCTAGAATGATGCAAAACCTTATAAAACCTATCCTAGTATAAAATAAAGTTCTTATGACATGAAAACACCTTGGATTGCCATTTAAAACAAAATAGAAATTAATATAAATTAATTTCTTTGCAATCTGTCCGTTAAAAATTCTAGGTAAACACAACACAGCCTAGCTAAAAACTAATCTTCCAAGCAAAGTTCTTCAAACACCGAAAAGATTTTCCAACCCTTAAAAAAAAAAAACAAGCAACCATGAAGCTAAAAATTAAACATAAAATAATTAAATTGTCAAAAAAAAAAAACCAAATGCATCCATTTATATATGCATGCCACCAATTCCAAAAAAGTAAACCAATGTACCAACATAAACATAAACCAATGTATCTTAAAAAAACCAAAATAACCCATGTACTAATGTACTTAATCAACCAACAAGACAAATGTATCAATCAATCAAAAACTTAAAACGTCATAATTGTAATGGTACCAAAAATACCTGACCTGTCAAACACCAAAATACCAAAAATATCTACTCCCCCTTTGTGGAACCTAGAAATAGCCAAGAAGAACCACCACTGGGAGAAAAACCTCGGAGCAGGAACTCAATTTGATCAAAATGATCGTCAATATGTTGCTGAAGACTCCCCAGGTGCTATTGAAGCTGATCAACCTTAGCCTCAAGAGAGGTGAATCTAGCGTGGAGAGTAGATCGAGGGGACTCCCTCTTTAGTGATGATGGAGTAGAGGCCCTCGGAATGTCATATGTGTCATCTTTCTCAACCTTAGAGTCAAATATAGTGACAGGAGTAGGAATGTGGGAATCACTCTGAGAATGAGTGCATCGGGTGATTGATTTGGTGACGTGCAAAACATGGAGGCTAAGAGGAGGATGAAAAGAAGGAAGCAATCGAATGAAATTTGAGCAGAACAACCCATATGGAAGGGCAACGGTTTTGTTGTTGCAGGCAACTTTCAGCATGGACTGAAGAAAAATGTGAGCCAAGTATATCCTTCTACTCTGACTAATTAGAAAGAGTTCATGCCCCCTCTCTTTAATAATGTCAGATACATGTCTCTGAGGATGAATATTAGCACTAACAATGATGTTTAAGAGACAAAATATAGGAGTCAATTCTTTTTGAAAGATGTATCCACCTACCCATTCATGTGGTTTTCCACACAAGGCTGCGGCAATCTCAGAGTACAACCAACTAGGATTGGTGGGAACAAGAGGATAGTAAAAAATAGGAGAACAAGTATAACCCATATGACTAATGAAAGAGTAGGGGACCAGAAGGATGTGGTTACCTCAAACATAGGTTTTGAATTTGAACCTACGGGTCTCTAAATCATACATGTTCGAGTAGAATTCCCTAACTAAATCGATAAGAACTTGTCCTTCAACTTGAAGGAAGGGGGCCCAACCTAGTTGTTCAAACATTTGTGGAATTCCAAACTCAACAAAGTCGGACACAATTACCTTTTTCTCTAACAAAATAGGTCAGTCAGCAAACAAGTTGGTGAACTTCTCTTCACCATCTTAAAACCAGATAGATCGGCCAGCCATTTGTGAAACACGGGAAAATAGAGTCAAGAAAACTTGTCAAGAAGGACTTATAGAAGTCGTGCAGCAAACCTTTGTGGGACTTATTTACATAGGCAATGGTTAACATATATGAGATCAATAGACGTTAGACACAACGAAAAATCAGTCAAGAAACACACAGTTTGAAGTCAAATCAAATAAGATCCCAATATATGTCTGTTGAAGATATACGAAAGCTCCCCCTCACAAAGAACTATATATAGAAAAAAAATTATGATGTATTTGGCTGCTTCCACACTGATACAAACGAAAAGGTAAAGTTCATATAGGTAGCCATTTCCAATAGCATGAAAGAACAATTACATAAATGGCGGCTAACACACTAAAATGAACGAGAAAGCATGGTTCATAGATAGCCATTTTCACAACAAGTTAAAAAAATGTAGCATAACCAGCAGCTTTCACACTATAACAAGTGAGAAAGCAAGGTTAGTATAGGTAGCCATTTCTGTAAGCATTATATAACACACACAATTTTGATTAAGAGTAGAGCAATAGATAGATAATCAGATGGGGATGGTTATAGGCATTAACATCAACAGTGGGATTCTACTGTAACGGTTAATCAAATAGTATTTCTCAACCCATATCCAATTTGTGTCACATGTATATTTAGCCGCACATACAGTAGTCATTACATGAAAAATTTGTCTCAATGATTCATGTTAAGCTTATTCTTTCATGTCTTCCCAACTGTTATCCTTCAGACAATATTTTAAGGTGTTTCACACAGGATTAAACCACTAAATCGAATTAAGAGCACATAGGAGAAAAAAAAATTTCTTTAACTCAAAATGCTAATTCCAATAGATTTGTAAAGAAATTCAAACTGAAGTCCTTCAAGAGGTTTTATCAGCAAATTAGCCAGTTGCCCTAAAGTCCTTCAAGAGGTTTTGTCAGCAAATTAGCCAGTTACCTTTCAATGTCACTGTACTCAAGAGTGATAATGTTATCCTCAACTAACTGACGGATGAAATAATGTCTAATATCTATATGCTTAGTTCTAGAGTGTTGAACCGAATTTTTTGAAATGTTTATAGCATTGTGTTGTCACAGTAGATGACAATAGTCTTGGTTAAGACCATAATCAGATAACATTTGTTTCATTCAAAAAGATTAAGTACAACAACTACCAGCAGCAATATACTCAGCCTTGGCAGTAGATAAGAATATAACATTCTGTTTCTTACTATGCCAAGACACCAAATTGTTACCGATATAGAAGCAACCTCCTGATGTGCCTTTTCTCTCATCTACACATCTAGCCCAATTAGCATAAAAAAACCTAGAATGTTAAAATTAATATATTTAGAGAACCAAATGCTAAACTCAATAGTGAAATTCACATATCGAATGATTCTTTTAACAACAGTTAAATGTGATTCTTTAGGGTTTGACTGATAGCGAGCACAAATACCAACACTAAAAGCAATGTCAGGTCTACTGGCTGTAAGGTACAACAGACTCCCAATCATGCTTCTGAACATGGTTTGATCAACATTTTGATATTTTTCATCTTTTGATAGTCAGATGTACTCATAGGCGTTTGAATGGGTTTAGTAGATTCAAACCTAAACCTCTTAACTAGGCCTTTAGCATATTTTGACTGTAAGATAAAAATTTCAACGTCAGATGGTTTAATCTATAAACCTAGGAACTAGTTTAGTTCACCTACCACACTTATTTCAAATTCCTTATGCATACATTCAGAGAAAGAAAAGAAAAGAAAAGAGATTCACAAGTAGACCTAAACACAATATCATCAACATATATCTGTACAACTAAAATATCTTTCTTGTCTTTTTTAATGAAAAGAGTCTTATCCACACTTTTTCTGATGAAATCGTCATTAACCAGGAAGGTGGTTAGACGTTTATACCTTTCTCGGGGGCTTGTTTTAGACCATACAAAGCTCTTTTGAGCTTGCATACATGATCAAGATCGTGCAGATCCTCAAAGCCCTTAGGCTGTTCAACATATGATACTTCTTTCAACTAGCCATTTATGAAGGCACTTTTCACATCGATCTGGTATAATTTGAAATTTAGAAAACAAGCCATAGCAAGAAGAATGTGAATAGATTCTAATCTAGCCACAAGTGCAAAGGTCTCATTAAAATCTATTTCTTCTATTTGTGTGTACTATTGTGTCACTAACCTAGCCTTATTTCTCATAGCAATGCCTTGTTCATCAGACTTGTTATTGAAAATCCATTTAATGCCAATAACATTAACATTATCAGGTCTAGGCACTAACTCCCAAACATCATTTCTAACAAATTGTTCGAGTTCCTCAAGCATAGCATTCACCCAACAATTGTTAGTCAAAGCCTCTTTCACATTTTTTGGCTAAATCAAAGACACATGACACTAATGACTTACTTGATTTACTTGATTTCACATTTGTCGACGTGTCATCATTGGTTTTGTTACCTCTCCAATCACCTGTTCCAATGGATGATTTAGCTTAACTTGTGAGGAGGGTTCCAATGATGCTTGCTCCTCTGGTGCTGTCATAATGTCAAAACTTGCATCCACTGTTTGTTTAGGGGTAGTGGGCTAAACTAGATCTTCAAGTATTTGAGAGTCAGTCTGATCTGCTTCCAGTATCAACACCTCTTCAAAAGTTCCTGTATCATCAACGACTACATTAATAGATTCCATAACAGTAAAAGTGCGTAAATTATAAACTCTATAAGCTTTACTATTAATGGAATAACCAATAAATATCCCATCATCACTTCTAGAGTTAAATTTATCCAATTGTTCACTATCTTTTAATATGTAATATTTGTTTTAAAAAGTTCTGAAATATTTCACATTTGGCTTCCTACCTTTCCATAACTCATAAGTAGTCTATTTGGTGCTAGGTCGTAAATAAATTCGATTAATAACATAGCAAGCAGTATTTGCAGCCTCGACCCAAAACTTGAGAGGAATGTTTTTACCATGAAGCATTACCCTAGCCATCTCCTGTACCCCTCTATTTTTCTGTTCTACTACACCATTCTGTTGTGGTGTTTCAGGAGCGAAGAACTCATCTTAGATTTCCTATTCGTCACAAAAGTTTGAGAATTCAGAGTTCTTGAAATCCTTTCCATGATCTGATATAATCTTTGTGACGTACTGATTCTTCCCTTCCTATTCATTATTTAATCTAAGACATAGGGATTTAAGCGCAGCAAATGTGTCAAATTTTTCTCGCAAAAAGTTCACCCAGGTAAATCTAAAAAAGTCATCCACCACCAAAAAGATATATTTCTTGCTACCTATACTTTCTGTTCTAGTAAGACCCATAAGATCCATGTGAAGAAGCTGCAGAGGGTATTGAGTAGCAAGCTGATTTATTTTCTTGTGCAGAACTTTAATTTGTTTACCTAGTTCACAAGGTCCACAAGCAACTTTTGTATTACTGCTCAGCTTTGGAATGCCATTAATCAATTCAAGATTGCAAGCCTGGATAAGTCTTTATAATTCATATGACCCATACGATGATGCTACAATTAAATTTTATCAATTTTAGTTGAATGACATGTTAGATTGGTTTTAGGTAAAATTCCATAGCAGTTGTCAGAAGTTCGAACGCCATGAATAACAATTTTTTTCTTTTTATCCAAGATCAGACATTCAATTTTAGTAAAATGAACTTCATGGTGTGTATCACACATCTGACTAATGCTGAGTAAGTTTGCTTTTAAGTCGTCGATGAGAAGGACATTGTCCAATTTAGGTAGCTCTAGAGAGCTAATGGATCCTCTCCCAATAATCTTAGATGAGTTTCCATCCTTAAATATGACAAAGTCCACCATCATATAGATCAATACTTGAGAATAAGGACTTATCACCTGACATATGTCAGGAACAACCACCGTCTAAATACCATATGAAAGAATTTTAAGCTTTTAAAGCGGTGTGAACTACATGACATTTCAAATTAGACTTTCGAATCCAGATAGCATGAATTTTAGGAAAAGTTTGATTTGAGTGCTAGGTTTATGCCCGAAATATGGTCTATATGCTAATTGGCCGCTCGAGCGCCCAGAGGGACTGCTCGAGCATTGGACTGCCAGTGATCATATTCGTTTCTTTGCCAGTGGTCTGCTCGAGTGTACTGAGGGATCGCTCGAACGTGCGACTGCCAGTGAGTTTTTCCATCTCTCGCTCAGAGAGTCCGCTCGAGCGCTTAGTTGGCCGAGTGTTTTCTTATGCAGCAGTCTGATTTGATCATGTAGTTTTCCAGATTTTCCCACATACTGATATGAAGACTGAGATTTCAATTTTCTGCAAAATAGCCTAATATGACCCATAATACCACAAAAATTACAAGTAGGAACAAACTTTCGAAAACCAGTTGATTATGGTAAAGGTTTTTGAAAAGATTTTTTCGAGAATTCAGTCCTGATTTGCTTAAACTTTTCCAAAATACTTTCCATACCTGTAGGCATGCTGAAAACTTTCAAGAAATTGATTTTACTTGAATTCTTTGATCCGGACAAACTTTCAACGTGCTCTAATCCAGTTCATTCTGCGCCACTTTTTGCACACTTAAGATCTCTTTCAAACTCAGGGAACATTCAACTTCTTGGGAGTGATATTAGTAGTTAATAATTCAGTTTTCAACACTTTAATTCTATCCTAATTTGCCTCAAACAAAGATTTGAAATTTTTCGAGTCTCGTAATTCCAACTCAAGTTCAGAAAATTTAGATTTGAGGGAATCACACGACTCAATAAATTTATTCCTCTGCTTGTCAGATCTAACCAATTTCTTAGTCATTTTGGATTTAAAAAGTTTTAGTTGAAAAATCAAATTCTGAGACTCAGTTAGTTCTGATTTTAGATTGTTATTCTCATTTTTCATGATTTTAACCTTCAGTGTTAACTTAGTGATAACTTTGGTCATTTTATAACTTTCTCTGTGAAGTTTATCATAAGCCCATTGAAAATCTTTCTCATTCTCTTCTTCAGATTCAGAACCTGAATCTGGTTCTTCTTTTTAGGAATCACTATGAGACTCACGTGATTCATGATCAGACAATTCAATCTTAATCCAGTGGAAGCAGCAAAGGCAACAAACTTGCCTTCTTCATTTTCTGGTTCGAACTCAGTTCCAACGTCATATGACTCAATTTCATCATCCATTGTCACAGTAAACACCTTTGCTTTTTTTTTTTTCTGTTTGTTTGGACAATTCTGTGCAATATGTCCATACCCTTGACACTTGAAACATTATATATTCTAGTTTTGAACTTTTTTCTTTTCTTTTCAAACTTAACCGCATTCTTACTTTTATCACTGAATTTTCTAGATTTTGACATGAGATTAGGTTTTTTATTTAAAATAATTTTTTTAACTTTTTCACAATAAATGCCATAACCTTAGGATCAATTTCTACCTCATCATCTGAAGACTTTAAATCAAACTTAAAAGATTTTAAAGCAATGCTTTTTGATTTTTTAACTTGACGTAGAGTTAATTCAAAGGTTTAAAGATTTCTAACCAGCTGTTCTACTCTTAGAGAATCAATATCTTTACTTTTTTCAATGATAGTAACCTTTAATTGAAATCGTTCAGGTAGTGATCATAAGATTTTTTGAACAATATGAAATTCAGGAATTTTTTCACCAACTATGAAAATGAAATTAACAATGTCACTCAACTTTGCATAAAATTCATCAAATGTATCATTATCTTCCATTCGAATGGTTTCAAAACTTGTAGTGAGCCTTTGAAGTTTAGAGATTTTAACAGTTGACGTGCCCACGTGTGTGACTTCAAGAATATCAACATGCTTCTTTAACGATTTCAAACGTACATATACGTCTGAATTCTTTTGGTGTGACACCACTAAAGATTGCATTAATAGCCTTGCTATTCCAGCCTACTTCGTCTAAATTCTTTTTCACCCATTGTTTAGTAGGTTTAAAAATTGTATCATAACCAGATTTAACAGTCAGAGAGGTATTGGCAATTACAATAGTCATCCAACCCCTCTAGTCGATAGATTGGAGAAACGCCCTCAGACGAGCTTTCCAATAGGGATAATTTCCTCCATCTAGCAACGGGGGTCATACGGTTGAGTTTCCTTCTCTAGGAAATTTCATGTTTGTGATTGATTATGATCAAATTTTTTTGTAAAAACAAAAATCAGCTCTAATACCAATTGAAAAATATAATTATCTTTTTATTTGATAGAAAATAATATTTTAACAATTTAATCAATCACATTCACAAAATAAGAATAACAAGAAAGAAAAGACGACACATAGATTTTTACATGGAAAAACCCAACGGGTAAAAAACTACGGGACTACCAAGTCTAGGAATTGAGCACTATAACACGAACAGTTACAATACAACTTAGACTCTTTGATCCACTCCTCAATATTCTACTCCTAAGCTTGTATGCCAAATTCTCATTCACCATTCTCTTGATTCCTACTGCAATGAATCCTCGTAACAGATTCTCAGGCAGAATTCTCTGTCGAAACTTAAAATATTGTCTAAGATTTTCTTTCGAATGATCTTTGATGTTTTGGAGACACGAAACACCCTTTTGAATTACGCTTTGCATAAAATACATCAAAGGCATCATTATCTTCCATTCGAATGGTTTCAAAACTTGTAGTGAGCCTTTGAACTTTAGAGATTTTAACAGTTGGCGTGCCCTCGTGTGTGACTTCAAGAATATCCCATGTTTCTTTAACGATTTCACACGTACATATACGTCTGAATTCTTCTGGTGTGACACCGCTAAAGATTGCATTAATAGCCTTACTATTCCAGCCTACTTCATCCAAATTCTTTTTCACCCATTGTTCAATAGGTTTAAAAATTGTATCATAACCAGATTTAACGGTCGGAGAGGTATTGCTAATTACAATAGTCATCCAAACCCTCTCGTTGATAGATTTGAGAAATGCCCTCAGACGAGCTTTCTAATAGGGATAGTTTCTTCCATCTAGTAACGGGGGTCATACAGTTGAGTTTCCTTCTCTAGGAACTTTCATGTTTGAGATTGATTAAGATCGAAATTTTTTACAAAAACAAAAATCGGCTCTAATACCAATTGAAAAATATAATTATCTTTTTATTTAATAGAAAATAATATTTTAATGATTTAATCAATCACATTCACAAAATAAGAATAACAAGAAGAAAACACAACACACAACTTTTTACGTGAAAAAACCCAATGGGTAAAAAATCACAGGACTACCAAGTTCAGGAATTAAGCACTATAACATGAACAGTTACAATACAACTTAGACTCTTTGATCCACTCATCAATCTTCTAGTCCTAAGCTTGTATGCCAAATTCTCATTCACTGTTCTCTTGATTCCTACTGCAATAAATCCTCGTAACAGCTTCTCAGGAAGAATCCTCTGCCGGAACTTAGAACACCGTCTAAGATTTTCTCTCGAATGATCTTTGATATTTTGGAGACACGAAACACCCGTTTGAATTATGCTTTGAAGCTTTGAATCTCTAAATGTTAAAAGTGTATTTCGTGCATCCATAATGACCCTTATATAGATCATTAATACCCAGGCTAGCAGAACTTTAATCCAATTAAAATGCCTGGGAACCGCTCGAGGGGTCCCTTGGGTGCTCGAGTGGTCAGGTGGTCGAATATCTCTGTCGAATCATGCTTTGATTGCTTGTACCATAGGCTTGTGGAGTTGTACCACGAACTCAATCTCGGATTAGAACGCTTATAATTGATCAAACATAGATAACCAAGAACTAGATCTTTAAGGGATTCTAGATTGACGCAAAACCTTATAAAACCTATCCTAATATAAAATAGAGTTTTTTTGACATAAAAACACCTTGGATTGCTATTTTAAAAAAATAGAAATTAATATAAATTAATTTCTTTTCAGTATGTTTAATTAATTCATCTATAACTAATGTAAAAAGATAGGGACTCCAAGCGATCCTTGATGTAATCCTACTGTAATTGGGAATTAACTTGTTTCTCCTGTAAGTGATCTAATTATCGTGGCAGCTCCATCATACTTGTCTCTTATCACATCAATATAACCATTTGTCACTCTATTTCTCTCTAGCGCCCACCATATGATATCTCTAGGCACTCTATCATAGGCTTTTTTTTTTTTTTAACGGCTATCATAGGCTTTTTCTAAGTCTATAAAAATCATATAAAGATCTCTATTTTTTCTCTACACTTCTAAAGTAATCTTCTTAGTAAGTGGATTGCTTCCATAGTTGATCTACCAAGCATAAAACCAAATTGATTATGTGACATTGTTGTTGTTAGCCTTACACGATATTCAATCACTCTTTCTCATAACTTCATTGTATAACTCATCAACTTAATACCTCTAGAGTTGTTACAATTTTGAATATCTCTTTTATTTTAAAATATAGGTAGTAGAATACTCTTTCTCCACTCTTCAGGAATTTTGCTAGTCATTATGATTTTATTAAATAATTTTGTTAATCAAGACACTCCCACTTCACGTAGACATTTTCACACCTCCACATAAATACCATCTGGTCCTAAAGCTTTTTCTGATTTCATTCTCTTTATTTCAGTTTCTACTTTAAACTTTCTTATTCTACGATAGAACTTATATTCTTTAGTTTCATCCAAGTTATCGAATTTCTCTAATTCAAATCTTTCCACATCTTTTTCGTTTAATAATTTCTCAAAATAGGTGTTCCACATTTCCTTAATCTCCTCGTCATTTACTAACACCATTTAATTCTTGCTTTTTATACATTTAACTTGAGTAAGATCTCTTTTTAGAGAGAAGGCAGAGGTTTAGAGAATCATTTCATAAAAATCGAACCGTAGCTCAACTACGAAAATATTTTCGTAAAATATATTATACGTGTATATAAAACCATCCATCAACATGGAGATCACCAAATATTTTAAAATATTTTTCTCCATTTTCAATAAAACGTTTCAAAACCTGAGACTCAACCCCAAATGCGAGCTCTAAAACTCTAAAACACCAAGTGTTGAGATTTTCATCAAAAACCACAATTTTTCACCTTTTTCAAGAACACCCTTTGAAAACTATAAAATCACATGCCATACGATGTAATAAGCCAAGAAAAGAGAAAAACATGGTTTTTATCCTAAAAAACCCAAGGTTTAAACATAAATATGACATTTGATGTATTTTTTACCCGGTAAAAATACATATAATTACATACAACACCCTTATACAACAGTAGGGTCTAGAATCCTACCTCAGCGAGTCAAAACTTGAAGCCTCAAAAATTGAACCTCGACAAAATAAAAATATGTCCAGATATATACGAAGCCCCTGGCACAAATTGCAAGGATCTGCTGTCCAACCGCTGAAAACTGAGCCCCGGGCCCCTCAAAATCTAGAGAGAAGGCAGAGGTTTCGAGAGAGAGAAACTAGATCTGGAAAACAAATATCTCAAAATATCTTCCAAGGCTTGATATTTATAGAAAATGCTAAAAATGCCAAAATCACTCAGGTCAGTCGACTGACCCCATGGTCTAGTTGATTGAAAAAGCTTTTGGACAGCTAACAACATCGTACTGCCTCAAGCTCACTCGACTGGACCCTCATGGTCAATCGACTAAACCACCAAAAACCCCACTCAGTTGACTGAACTCACCCCTTCAGTCAACTAAAATCCTCACTGGAATTTTCTCAAATTATTTTCTGTTACAGAACATGTTTTATACCCTAAACACTTGCCAAAAAAATCTCTTTCAAACCCGAACAAGCGTAAAACTCATACGTACATGTTGTTCTATTCCGAAGAAACAAAATCCCAACATACCGAGATCAAAGGTTAACTCAAACTCCGTCAACACTTAAATTATTCTCAAAATAAACTAGGTTGGGGTCTCACATTATTAGTTCAGCTCAATTTGTTAACACCAAACATAGTATTGTTAGACTTCATAGGATTGACTATCCAATCCCATCTCTATAACTAGTATCAAATAGGCCCCTACATCTTAGTGATGCATCTAGTCTTCTAGTAGTCAATGATTCTATCCCTACGAGCTAGTCATTCCTCCACTCTCCCTCCCTTAAAAGAATTTCATCCTCGAAATTCAACACTGCTTCGCAAGCCAAATATAGCCCATCAATCATCAGCAACCTCTTATGCAAGCTCAACAACACTATACAAGAGCATAAATGCCCCAGCAACGCTGTACAACAGCAGACATGCCTCAACAATTGAAACCCCAAAACTGGAGTCGTCACATAACTGATACCAAGAATACACATCCGTAAGGAATCAATCTCCATACAGACTGACTGTTTACACGTGCGAGTTCTACTGACATCACTGTCATCCAAGAAACATCCATAAAACATCAGATCAAGATCTAACTCACGCTACCAAACCCCAACACAAAACTCTCGCTAACACAACTACTCCAGCAACAAACGCAAAGAAAGAGACCAATTCACCACGGTACCTGATCTCAAACATACTCTATGCTCGAACACAGAGACTTCACCCTCGTCCTCATTGCCACATACTAGCTCAATCACACCTCACAATACCCACCAAGGATTATCTCCATAAGTCCAAACACACGACATCGAACTCCGACATCGATCACGTGAAGTCACACACCCCGCACACAAACTTTACTCAAATCCTGATGATCACCAAATGGCAACCGACATTGATACCACGTCCTCACCCTACAGATGCTAACACCTCCATTACTGAAACTGTTATGACACCGATCCACGAGAAACAACACGACACCCAACTCCAGAAAAAAGTTCACCATAGAGAAGCTCATGTAACTCACCTGGAATACCAGAGAATGTATCTCAACAAACCATCCGATCTTCATCCTCTACTCGAACTTCTATCACGAACCCCAATTCTCACCCAGGAGAAACTTCAGGTGGCACATCATTATCTAGGACAAGGTTTCACACAACCGAAAACCGATTTGGCATCTTAGCCAACGAGTCACCTGACTCCAGCGAGTCACTCGACCAAACACGTCACGTAGACAGAACATCTCATAGGTGTCCAACAACCTATATCAACCAAATCATAACTCCTGTGCAACAGCACGCCACTGTACAACTCAACGTCTCGCCATCAGATCACTAACACCAAGGCTATAGATCAATCTCAAATCAAACACGATCTCTGTCGTCTGGCAAATCAAACATGATCCTCGTGATACGGCCAAGCAAACAGGTTGACTGACATATAGCATCAACTCCAACGCAGAACACATACATCAATTCCTTAAATTCACAATAGCAGAATAGTCGAACCCAAGACACTAACCAAAACTTAATTCTTACACTTAGCAATTTCCTCACTAAACTCATCACGGCCCTTCAGTTCCATATCAAGCAGTCGCATCGGTCCAAACAGGCCACGCCAACCAAGGCTTCCCAAACATCATATCCTTCCTTATTCATACTTTATCATAGTCTTGGGACTACCATCCACACAAACAACAGTTATGCCAAAGCACAACACTTACCACAGTCCACAACCACTCCTCAACTCCAAGAACTCTAAGAATTCTGAGCAGCTCAAAGCTCCAACCAGGACCAAAGCAAGACTCACAAAAGTCTTCCAGAAACCCACCATACACATATCACAGCCGCACTGTTTTAACAAAATCCCCACTCTGCCAAGAGCTAGAGACACAACCACACGCACACAACGGTCAATGATCCTCAACTGATCATTGCAAAGAACACTACATCTCAACACCAACTCTCTTGTCTATTAAAAATAAACAACATAGGGGACGCAACCCATATGGTTCAACTATCATACAAATAAGCCACACTAACTAGGCTACCATGACCTATCATGTTTACCACACTCATACGTACTCCTTTATGGTCTTCCACTGCTAGAGAATACCAACCCCATCATGCAATTCTTTACGGTTCCCAACCGTGGGAGAAATCGGATCTCGGGTCACACACAAAGACGTTCAGGTGCAGAGCATCTCGCACCACGCGTCGAAGCCACGAAGAATCCATCTTATAATCACCCAATCACGGTGACCCAAATCCCTGAGTCACAACTTCAAGGGTCACAACACGGGTACAAATCTATTGAGATTCCATAGTCGCAGAACACAACCAAATCTAAACCAAACAAGAACCTGAGATATCTATCCAACCGAGATGAAACAACTCACACCAAACAGTCGTCTACAAGACAATCGTCCACAAGAAAACTCTTTCCCCTTCCATCCCAAGAAAAGAAAAAGGCCAACAAGAAACCATGACCCAACCTCAGCGTACTGGGAGTACTCCTCAACACTTAGCCTCTAAGAACTCTGTAAGTCCTACCTCGAGGCAACATCGACTACAGTCACACAGTTGTTGTCAACCACGATCACGATACTCAGATCATCTGCTACACCAGGCTCTCTCAGGCCTCATTCACACATGTGAACACCATCCATCCGTATACTTGGTACAACACAAACCATTGTGCCCAAGACCTCACTCCACAAGGTTGCGCTTACTCACCTAACTCCTGCTACGTAAACCACAATCACGTCACAGCCTCGAGCTCACTGTCAAATGCACAGCGTCAAACAAAGAGAACTCAATCCTGGGACCTCTCACCTAGAGTTACTAATAACTCCCACAACCATGCTGACACCTTCTGTACTTCTTCTCTCAAAGCATACATCGATCACAAGCATCGTACCCTACGATTTCTCACCCATCACCCCAGACCAGCCAAACCACACGGTACATTGCTAAACCTTATCACTCCACACTTCGTTCCCGTGGGAAAACAATATACCCATCTCTGAATCTAAGGTAGAACACAAATAATCTCCAGACATATCATACTCGGGATACATCATTGCAACACTAAGCCAACCACATGCACTCAGCATGGTTCCAAAACACGATCTCCTAATCACTATGATATCAACCAAACCATAGACTCTGCATTCCCGTAGGAATCTCATAGAACCGATACTCATCACAGGAACCCTTACACATTCCCATACAGCCGTAACCCATGCTCTTCCCAGCATATCTATAACTCATACTCATTCCTATATCCTTGAGCTCACTCAGTCAGAACTTAAGTCTCAAACCTCAAGGAGGTATACAATGTCCAAGGTCATCAGAACTACTCTGACTACCTACAACATCCTCAAATGCTACGCTGACTACCATCAACATCCTACTGATCACCATCAACATCCTGCTGACCACTCTCAATATCCTGCTGTCAGGGATATTTCCAGAACCACTCATGTTCTGCTATCTCAACATACACCCAGCCAAGGATTACTACGCTCCCATCCACTATATTCCCGTCTATACCCCTTCCTGAGTACACAGCTCATGACATAGCATGGCTCAAGACGTACCTAATCCATCACACGACCAAAACTGCGTACATCAAAAATTCGAAAGGAATAATCACTATCCACAATCCAAGCATAACAACTAAGATCTAGAGTTTCCAACACCCCATCGCCCCTACTCGCAAGGCTCTACCACTTTCGGTAACTTACTCTCCAGAGAAGCCAGTTAGCCAAGCCAAAGCCATCAACCATGCTTCGACTACACCTGAACAAAACTCTACTCAGACACTCTACAAACACCAACTGAGGCCATCCTCACATGGCTAAACCCAACTCACTGTCGAGTTCCACAACATACCAAGCAATCAATGCTTAACCCATAACCCTGTCTCTGCAACAATCACTACAACCACTGCAACCGAGTCGCACATTCAAGACCCAAACCACGGTCTCATCACCTCTAAGGGTGTACAGGTTATATAGAAAGAAAACATGAAACACGACAACCTAAGGTTGATCTATCATGTTATTTCTACCACATACCACATACTCATGGTAACACGTAACCACAACGATCATGCAGACACAACACCGATACCGAGGAGAACCGACAAGAATGACATGTCACTTTGGATAACCCACTTAGATTCCTTGTTAGAAATCACATCCATGAAATGCGGTTCTAACTTGGCTCCCAAGTTTCTTAGTCCAAATGCCCAAAGGCAAGACTAATCAATCGTAAGGTCTAACCTCTATGCTCACATATACACGACATCAACATGCTTATGTTCCAAACACAGGCAACCAAGCACACACATATCCTCACAAGGTAACACACCCTCTTCTCACAACTCATAGGTATTCAAACACATAGCTCTAATACCAAGTTGTCACGCCCCAGACTCTGAGTCACACGAAAAGTCACTGAACAACCACCAAACTGCCCAAACAAAAGGGATTTACAACCAGAAGACCAAACGAGGCCAAAACCTTTGTAAAAACGTACTACCGAGGGTTTATTAATTTAAAAGAGTAGCCAAAAGACTATAGTTACAGCCTCACAAGCTAAGCCTTTAAAAACAAAATGTGTGTTTTGAATAAGAAAATCTTTTTAGCCACCTCCGGGAACCACCAGGTCAACCTACAGGACCACGCTTACCTGAAAAAAGTTTTACAGTAAAATCTCACACCGTGAGACGAAGCCCAATAGAAACAGAAGGTAAAGCTGTAAAGTTGGCTATACATCATAAGCATACAAGCTCAACCACATGACTTAAAAGGGTTTTCATCAGGCTAACACGAGCCTCAAAATAGTTTTATTTCATAAAATCCTACATTTTCGTTCTCAAAACCAAGCATATCATATAGTGGGAGCTAAATCAATCACATAGCCAAAAAATTTTATATCATAAAATCCCAAGTTTTTCGATCAGATTCTCAAAATAATTTTTTCTTCACAACCAAGCATTTGAACAATGCAAAACCACATTTTACAGTTGAAGGAAAACAGTAAATAAAACGTCATTTTCCCACTCGGATCACACACCGAGAAAAGATAAAAGATATTTTTCACTCGGAATACACAGCCGAAAAAAATAAAATAGTATGCTCCACTCGAGCTACACCACCGAGGAGAAAAGATAAAATATAATCCACTCAGAACACGCAGCCGAGGATAAAGTAAAGCGAATCCTATGTACCGACTCCGTCACAAGGGGACAGAGGTAACAATTATAGATTCCTACCCATTATCTAGTTCCAGCATCACTCAAGACCTACTAGGTAATGACAAGTTCTATACAAAGCACCACGACGTAAAAGCTAATTTTACGGGTGACAACCCGAGGAAAAAGAGCACCTAAACCGACCTTCTTTACGGGAACTACCCCGAAGGATAACAAAGGTACCTACATTACGCACATTTTTAGATTTTTACTGAGGGAAACTCGTGCCAAATTCCCGTCATCCCGGCACATCTAGAGAATCATTTCATAAAAATTGAACCGTAGCTCAATTACGAAAATATTTCCGTAAAATACATTATACATGTATATAGATCCATCCATCAACATGGAGATCAACAAAATATTTCAAAATATTTTTCTCCGTTTTCAATAAAACGTTTCAAAACTTAAGACTCAACCCTAAAGGCGAGCTCTAAACCTCTAAAACACTAAGTGTTGAGATTTTCATCAAAAATCACTATTTTTCACATTTTTCAAGAACACCCTTTAAAAATCATAAAACCACATGCCATACGATGTAATAAGCCAAGAAAAGAGAAAAACGTGCTTTTTACCTGAAAAAATCAAGGTTTAAACATAAATATGACATTTGATGTATTTTCTATCCGGTGAAAACACATATAGTTACATACAACATCCTTATACAACAGTAGGGTCTAGAATCCTACTTCGGTGAGTTAAAACTCGAAGCCTAAAAAATTAAACCTCGATAAAATAGAAATCTATCCAGATATATACGAAGCCCTCGGCACCAATAGCAAGGATCCGCTGTCCAACCGCTAAAAATCAAGCCTCGGGCCCCTCAAAATCAAGAGAGAAGACAGAGGTTTCAAAATAAAGAAACCATATCTGGAAAACAAATATCTCAAAATATCTTTCAAGCCTTGATATTTATAGAAAACGCCAAAAATGCCAAAATCACTCAGGTCAGTCGACTGACCCCACGGTCCAGTCAATTGAAAAGGCTTTTGGGAAGCCAACAACATCGCACCGCCTCAAGCTCGGTCAACTGGACCCTCCTGGTCAGTCGACTGAACCACCAAAAACCCCACTCAGTCGACTGAACTCACCCCTTCAGTCGACTGAAATCCTCACTGGAATTTTTTAAAATTATTTTCTGCTACATAACAGGTTTTATAACCTAAACACTTGCCAAATAAACCTTTTTCGAACCCGAACAAGCGTAAAACTCATACGCACATGTTGTTCTATTCCGAAGAAACAAAATCCCAACATACCGAGATCAAAGGTTAACTCAAACTCCGTCAACACTTAAATTATTCTCAAAATAAATTAGGTTAGGGTCTCACATTATTAGTTCAGCGCAATTTGTTAACACCAAACATAGTATTGTCAAACTTCATAGGATTGGCTATCCAATCCCATCTCTATAACCAATATCAAATAGGCCTCTACATCTTAGTGATGCATCTAGTCTTCTAGTAGTAAATGATTCTATCCCTACGAGCAAGCTGTTCCTCCATTCTTTTATGGGAATCTCATGGGGAGTGGCCTTTAATTCTCTTTGTATGGGAGTAACGAGCATTTTGCCATATCTCAAGACCTCTTAATGAACCCTCCTCAAGTCTTTAGGCTGGATATTTCTTCGTGGGTGCACCCCCTCTTAATACGGAGTCGAGCTAGGTGGAGATTTCTCTCCCCCACCCTCAGTGCTAGGGGTTTTCAATGGGTTTAACTCATCGTTTATTCAAAGATTCTTCGATTTTTCACATATAGCACCAAATTATGTGGGTAAAAAATTGCACAACCAAATTCTTGTTTGGGCTTAACGTAAAAGATCACGAATTAAATCCCACACAGTCTTAACCAAACTTAGTTAAGCATGAGCGAACTCCTGTAATTTTTGTTTCTTAATGTTTTTGAAAATAGAGCACCGTTGGCACTTTTCATCTGAAAGTGTTCAACTAAAAAGAACTCCGACGCCCGAGTTAGTGCTTCTTGAAGACTTTGGGAGGAGAGATTCTAAGTATTAAATTGCGAATACTTTACCCATCGGGGTGTGGATTTTTATAGGAGTGTTTTCCTTGAAGGTTCAGGATTTCCGTTCTATATGGAGATTCTCTTTCCTTTATCAAAGTAGATTACAATTCTTGAGTGTAAGAGATTTTATACTCTTCCATGTCAGATCAACCTCCTCTTGCTAACCTCTACGCATTGGCTGAGCAGCTAATCCCTTTTTGGAGGTTCCTCTTCTGAGTTATCTTTCTTGAGATCTTTGCTTGGCTAGTTTCTTTTCGGGACCTTCTATCCTTCATCTTTCTCGAGATCTTTGCTTGACTAGTTTTCTTTCGGGCCCGTCTATCCTTCTCGTGAATTGGGCTATTTTTTGAGCAAGTTTAGCTAGCCTTTTTGTTCACTCTTGAGTCTCATGAACTTAGGCTTATGGTTGGCTGGGCCCATTTGGGCTTTAAATTTGGTTTTTACCTTCTCCAATTATTTATGAATATGTGCCAACAATTGTGTGAAACTTAAATATGAGATTTTAGATTAACTCCAACATAACCAACTACCAAAACCACTTCAATAGTTGTTGGTCTAATGCAATTATCCAGATGTTGACTGAGATGGAGCTAATCATTAAATAATATACACTTATTTATGTTGCTCTATCTCGGCAAAGGGGTGGATGATGTCCATTGTTGCATAGCTTTGTGTTGTGTGGCAAAAAATAATTTACTTCTCAAACATATTTTTATGATCGGACTAGTTCATTGTGTAGAGATCGCCAATTTCATTATTCATATAAAAATAAAGTTGATCTGATATCTATAATTAAGTGATCAAATAATATTTGGTTACAAATAAATGAACGGTATTGTGCTTTATTGCACAGCACTAACCTGCGGTTCCTCTATCTTTGCGTATTAATAATTAGCATGTTCTTGGATATGGGTAATCTAATTTATAATATATACTAGTTATAATTCGTTCTTTAAGGTACTATCAATACAATTTAATTTAAATTAAAACTAACTAGTATTAATTTAACTCTTCTTAAATCACTTTCTACCACCAACACAACCAACCCAAAATACGCCTTTAAAATTATTATTCTCATAAGTTCCACTCCATGTTAGTATCTCACATAGTCACATACACATAAATAGCAAAAACTAATAATTTTGTATATACTTTTGTGATTTATTACCCAACAATGCAGTATTAAGCCGTTAATCAGTTGGAGAATCGAGATAACACAAATTTTAGAGTTTCTATTAAAAAGTAAATACTTATGCTAATAAGCAACAACTCTCCTATTTATTCTTCAGAAAAACAAACTGTACAAAAATTTATGTTAAGTTCTTTCTATGATATGTACTATTATATATGAGTTTTAAAAATAGTTCATATTGATAAATTTAAAAGTATATATTTGTTAGGCCTAATAAGATCTTTATTGTACATATTATTATACATGATCCTTAAACAAATTATAGAAGTTCAGAGAGATTTGAAGAAAATGGTAATCTATAAACTCTTCTCATTAACCTGCTGCATACAACTGGATACATACATATTCTATTTATGATTACAACTAACTCTCTTAACTAACTAATTGACAGTTGTACTAACTATTCTTCTAACAGATTAACTAACTAACTATCATAGCTCCAATTGGTACATCTGGCTTCCTTCCCATAGCATGCCGATGCTAAGACTGTTTACTGTGAGCTTGAGGTTGAGCTTGAACTACTGTTGTGAGCTTGAGGTCCTATAATACCCCCCATTCAAACTCATGGTGGAGAGGGAACGAACCATGAGTTTGTCTTTGAGACAACAAAATCGAGTAGTTGAAAGAGGCAACAGAAGTGGTAAGAAGAGTCAAAGGGTTCATGGTTTTTAGAGTACCAGTTTTAGATCGTGTGACCATATGATGGGTATTTGAGGTGAAATTGATAAGCGGATGAGGAAGAATAAGAATAGAGAGTGAGATGGAAGATGGTGATTTAGAATGAACCGAGGTATTGGAAGAAGAAGACATAGGTGGTGTGGAGGCATTGGTGTCGGAAGTTGGTGATGAAGAATTGGAAAGAGTGTGAGCTAACTGAAAAGAGAGGGAAGGATGAGGAGAAAAAAACTGAGATAGGAGTGGAAGGAAGAATTGGTGAAAGGGAAGGAGACCAAAAGAACTAAGAGAGTTGAGACACATAAGGAATAGTGGAAGTGGAATGTGGTAAGGACTTGGACAGAGATGGAGAAAAAGGAAACTGAGTTTCATCGAAAAGAACATGGCAAGATAAAAAGATTATATGTGTTTAGAGATCATAACAGTGGTACCCTTTAACACAGGGATGGTAACCAAGAAAAACACAAGGGAAAGATCTTTGTTATAGTTTGTGAGTAGTGTAGGGTCAGAGCCAAGGGAAACACAAACGCCCAAACACCCTTAAGAGAGAATAATTTGGACATTGATTATAAAACGGGGACGAGTGATAAAGTTTCGAACTGAGAAGTCTGTTAATAAGGAACGCAGCAGTGCAAAGAGCATCAACCCAAAATTTTAAAGGAAGGGAAGAATGATGAAGAATTGTAATTGTAGTTTCAATGAGATGCCGATGTTTCTTTTCAGCCACACCATTTTGAGCTCGCGTGTAGGGGCAACTGAACTCATACTTAATGCCATGCGTATAAAAAAATTTGTGTGAATTGATTGTTAACATACTCAGTACCTCTATTAGTGCGGAGGACTTTAACATTGGTATCAAATTGGTTTTCAACAAGATTTTTAAACTCAATAAACTTTTGGAGCACTTCACTTTTGTAATGCAAAGGATATAATCATGTAAAGTGACTAAAATCATCGATGAACAGTACATAGTATTTAAAAATGGACCTATATGACTTGAAAGGCCCCCAAATATCACTGTGAATGAGGGCCAGTAGTTTATTTGTTCTAGTGCTAAACAATTGAAATGAAAGCTTATGGGATTTTGCTACACAATAGTGTGTGCATAACTCTTGGGCACTACTGTTAGTTGACAAACTAAGATAAGAAAGCTTATTAACCTTCTTCTTTGAGGGGTGGCCTAGTCTTTGATGCCAGATTGTATGAGTGACTCGAGTAGTATAGCATGCTATCTTGGGAGCATTAACCTTCTTCCCTTTATTCTGAACATTTGATAACTGGTATAAGCCTCTAACATGATGGCGCTCAAGTACTAGTTGCTTGGTTCTCTTATCCTGAACCATAAATTTGTCAGCATCAAAAAGAAAAATACAATTGTTATTGTTGCTAGTTGATGAACTAAAATTAGATTGGATTTAATCACTGGAACATGAAGAACTTGAGTAAGTCTGAAATTGAATTTAGGAGTTTGAAGAATACTCTCACCTATATTGTGAATAGGGAGATTTGTTCCATCACCAACAATGACTTTATCAGATCCATAAAATGGTTCATATAAATGAAGATTGGACAAATCGTTGGTAACATGATGAGTAGATGCTAAATCAACATACCAGCCTTCTTGAGGTGCTACTGAGTCAAATGTAATATAAGCCGTTGATGAGTATGAAGATTTAGTTGTGCTTTAAAATTAGAATCATTATAAGGAGAGGCATGATACTTATGATCCATTCTGTGCCAGCAATTGATAGTCGTGTGGTACATCTTCCTAGAGATTTGATATACAAGAACTAAAGAGGTTAGACTGAAATTAGTTGTCTTGTGTTGCCCTTTGTTTCTCTTCCTCTGTTTGAGGAAGAAAAATTGTTGAACCGACCTCTTCCTTGATAGTTGTTCAATCTGCCTCCTCTACCACGATAAAAATTTCTATTTTCTCGAAATGCATTTCCACTTTCGAACTGTGAATTTGAAGTTTTAGAAGTTGAAAACGCTACTATGACATCGATGAATGACGCTACTTTGGACTCTATGTGAATAGCCTCATAACACAATAATGCAAAGAGATCTTCCATTGTTATATAGTTAAATCTAGTTCGTATACTTGTTTTAAATGCATCATATTCAGTTGGCAATCCATTTAACATGAGGAACACTAGATCCTCATCACTTACAGGCGAACCAGCAAGAGCAAAATGATCAGCAATTTCTTTAATTTGTTGCAAATAGGTTTCAATTGACTGAGACTTCTTAGAAGTAGCGTTTAACTTGGACTTTAGTTGATGAACATGAGAACGAGAAAAAGACATGAATCTTTTTTTCTAAAATTTTCATACCTCATGACTGGCTTTGCAATAAAAAATAGTGTGATACACTGTTGGCGAAATAGTTGCAGTAATGCAACTCAACAGATGTTCGTCAATGATCATCCAGTTGACATATTCTGGATTTGGAATTTCTTTGTTATCATAATCAAGAACAATTGCTTGAGGACAGATGAAGGATCCTTCAACAAAATTCAACAAACTTGATGCTCTCAGGATATTCTGAAATTGATTTTGCCAAATGATCTAATTTATTGAATCTAACTCTATCGTTACAAATAAGTTGAGATTAGATATCAAGACTGAAAGATTTGATTGAAGAGTGTTGTTGGTTGATGATGATGAAGTCATTATTTTGCTCGCATGAGCTTACGATGTTCTAATACCATATAAAAGTTGAGAGAGATTGGAATAAATATATATGTATATTCTATTATGATTAAAATTAACTCTCTTAACTAACTAATTGATAGCTGTACTAACTATTCTTCTAATAGATTAACTAAGTAACTATTATAGCTCTAGTTGATACATGTGGCTTCCTTCCCATAGCATGCTGATGCTGAGATTGTCTGCTGTGAGCTCGAGGTTGAGCTTAAACTGGCTTGAATTGCTGCTGTGAGCTTGAGGTCCTAATACAAATCCATTGACAAAATTTAATAAATATCTTATTTATTAGGCCTAATTTGGTGAAAGTGAAAAATAAACCAACATGCTAAAATCTTCAAAAACAAAATTCTGATGTACAAATAAAATTTTTAGTTAAACTTTGAAATTAAAATCTCACATCACTTCATTCAATGTCCGCTTTACATGACTACGGTGGTACATGTTTAGTATTACTGAAATTAGTAATTTATAAATTATAACTTGTTGTAGTTGAAATTTAAAAAAAAAAATTATAAATTATAGTAGAAGTTGTGATTGTTTAAAAAAACTTGTAACTTATAGTTAAAATTAGTAATAGGAAGTTAAAAACTACTAACAGTAGCTTTACCAAACACTCTTTACAAGAAACGCATTGCAAATTTGTAGTGGTGGTTGGTTTTCTTAGTGTTGTTGGCAATTGAATGGTTCAACATTTTATTTATTTATTTCTAATTATTTACTTTCTCTCTAGCACATTGGCTCTCATGAATTGTTCTCTTATTTCCATCAAACAATCTAAAAAGATATATTAAAAATAATTATAAAAATTTAGTCAATAATTTTGCATCTAAAAAAATAAATTAAATTTAAGAAAAAAATTAAAGATAAAAAGCTTTGATTTAGAATCTTATCTAAGGAATTGGTTGCGCTTCCCTTGGTCTGAATTGTTTTCCCTTTGTAGATGCCCAAAGAGTCTGCACAAAGATTAAAGGCCTTATTTGGTTTAAAGGTACTATTTTTATTTGATAATTAGTATACATGGAATTATTAGTATTTTGAATATTATAAATCTAATTATTAGTGCAATATTTTCTTATCCGAGTGATATTGGTTAAGAATAGAATAATCTAAAATGATAAATAATATATTATTTAATTTAACATGATTTAAGTGGAGTTATTTTAAAATTGCAAACAAGTAAAATAATAATAGGCTTGGGACTCCTAAACCTACCTTGTTGGTGAGATTATAATAGTTCTAAGATGGGACTTATGATAGGTAGTTAGGATGGTTAAAGTGATAGTTTTTCTGTCAATTTAGCAAATCAAATAAAAAGTTGTGTAAAATTATTTTTATATAGTTCAATTCTACTCCCAAGATGTCCATTACCTAACCAATGCTTAGATCCGATTCTACCCATTTTCTGGTTCACCTCAACATTCCTCGCTTGTCCAATTGTTGTTCAGCCATTTTTGAATATCAAACGAACCTTCCTATAACGTAATTTTAATGTGGCCGATTTTCTCTCTTTTACAACTAATTATCCACCCTTTTGGCATATTTGTTTTGAAGGAAACAAACGTGTAATTGGATTAACAACCCTATATTTCATGTTTAGTTGCAATAAATAGATTCGGATACACTATTCAGGACGGATTGTGAATCTCATAAATATAGAATTATTCTGTCTTAAAGGGAGGGATGAAATTGACAATTTAAAGTAAAAAATTAATATCAAATAAATTATTTTTATGAATACAAAATTAATAATAAACTGTTTTAGTAAGGTATGAAAATTTCAAATAAATATAGTTTAATTAATTATTTAAAAGAAAAACTAGTTAAAATGTTTGTTTTGAATTTGATAAAAAAATAATATTTTCTCGGTTGTTAAAACAAAAGCCAATTAAAAGTTTATTATTTTTTACAACATTATTTTATTATTATTTCTTAGAAAATAATTATTATTATTTTTGATTTAGAAAAACAGTTTATTATTAATGTTTTATTAATAAAAACAGTTTATTTTTTATTTAGAAAAACTGTTTTTATTTACTTCTTTAAAACAGTACGAATCGTTCTTCCATTTCGGTTAATCTGAAATTCCCAAAGTGTGTTCATGTTATTTGCAGCTCTCATAATGAAAGCTTTCTGAGCCATTTTTTTTCTTGGATCGACTTCATGCAATTCTATTGCCTCGTGCGTCAAATTGATGGCTAGTTAAGCAACATAAAGGACAAGTCTTGATATCAGAAGAATTCACGACACCTAAATCCGCCTGGGCCATTAGGGCTTGAGAGGGGAGACAGATATGGTTGTGTTTGGCATTGTTGGAGATTATAACTTATAATTTTCTTTACCAATTTTACTAATAAGTTATAATTTTTTTAAAATATTCACGATTTTTATTATAAAGTATGATTTACTTTTTCTATAAATAATTACTTTAAGCTACAAGTTAATATATTTTTAAACATCCATTGTTTCTGTTATAAATTATAGTTATTATTCTTTCAATTATAATTTATAAATAATTAATTTCAACAATATCAAACACTACTATAATATAATTGGGATCCACGTAAAAATAAAAATTGTTAGGATATAATATCCAAGCAATGCTTATATAAAGAGAGATGCATTACTAGGGGAGAGGTGTCATTTGATTTACAGTCCTAGTAAAAAGACCAATTAACCATTGATTGGTTCATGTGTTGCAATAGACTAGTTATAAAATGTTAGAACTTGAGTGGTTTTTGTGAGGGTGTTCGGTATTATTAAAATTAATAATTTATAAATTATAACTTGTAATAGAAATTATAAGTATTTGGTAAAAATTTTAGCTTATAGTTAAAATGGAAGAAAAAATACTGAAAACATGTAACAGAAATTATAAGTATTTAAAAAAAATTATAACTAATAGCTAAAATTAGTATCAAAAAGTTAAAAGCTATTAGTATTAGCTTTGTCAAACACCATTGCTATGTTGATACTTTTGCTTCTTATATATATTGCACTGAACTTGTGAAGTTGTGTGTTTTAATTTTATTTTCAAAAGTTGTTTTCTTTTTTCCTCTGTTCATTATTTTATTTTCATCTTTTTATTATATTGCAGAAGGATCATTGTTTGGCTGAAATTTTTTTTTTTTTTAACTTATTTTTTAACTCATTAACAAATTCCAGCCTAAACTTTACACACATTTTTCTATCCAATCTATTAAATCAGTCTCTTACCACCCAATTATACTGCTAAAGGCTAATATCGGTACTGGTGAATATGTATGAAGGTCGAAATAGAATTTATCTATTTTAATTTTCCATCTTTATATTTATATTCACTCGTTTATATGAAAATAATAAACACAGTATATGCATTATACATTCCGACTTATATCTATTGAAATTTTTTTATCAACCTTTATACTTGATGATATTTTATATTCATTAAATTATGAAAAAATTACACGAACACTCCTTATACACTATGTATGACCGTATATCACTTTACCTTTCCTGAACTAAAGAAGCATACAAAACTATCTCTTAACTATTTGTTAGTATCTATTTAACCCATTTAGTTAGTATTTTGTCAATTAAGCGTACAAATCGACCTCATGAACTAAAAATGCGTATTAAATAGACTCTCTTAACTATTCGATAATATTACTCTAACTCTTTCTGTTTAAATGACTGCAACTCTAGTTCTCTACTTTCCGTTAACTTAAAAAATAAAATATTAACGAAATAAATTAAAGTAAAACCAATGAATAATTAAGAAGTCAATTTGTACGTTTTTATAGTTCAAATTAATTTTAATGCACAATCATAATATAAGAGGTGTTCATGTAATTAATGTTCCCTTAAAAGTATTTTCAAACAATTAATCAGGCCTGTGGGTCATATTTGTGGTTGGTTAAGCAACACAAGGACAAATTTCCATATCGAAAGATTTTAGGACATCTAAGTCTGGGTGGGCCATGATGCTACCAAGACTTTTTTTTATGTTTAGTACCATTAATTGTACAATATGATCTCATGAGTCATGAGCTTATTCTTCTTCCTAATCATTAGGAAAAATAAAGAAACTATCAAATCTTTGGACAAGATTTTACTTTAAAATTCTTTCATTTGATTTCATACCATAACTAATGTACTTATCATTTATTGAAGTTACATCCCATGTTCCATTTATTTGGAGGCCGATTAATCTTGAGATTTAATCTAACTAAATCTCGAGCAAAAACGAGAGCACCACTATGCACAAATTAAAGATAAAATCACTTATATTTACGGGTGTAAAAGATAAACTATTATAATTATATAATTTACAATTATGATACCAAGAATACCCAAAAATTTGGTACCTCACAACCCAAGTCTTAAAACAAATCTTATTTTTTCACTTAAGGATTACCTTGGTGGCCTTGATTTTTTTTCACTTCTGCCTACATCTCTACCATTTTAATTCAACTCTCCACATGACAACTAAAATTATAGTGTCATATTTATAGGAGAATCTTAAAAATTCTAACCCTTATATAATTATAAAACCCTACACGCAGTGAACTACTTATGAAATTATAACTTCGTCCCAGCCCAAATGCATGTGCATAAAATCTTAACTATATGGTTCAACAAAATATATGACACACCTAATAATCTTCACCTTTGTATTCTGCAAACTACCATGAAAATAACCGGTGTCGATATTGATTCTACTGTTGTCACCGATCCACCACACTCAAACTAGTATAACTTACACATTTATATCGAGATGCCTTACACCTATTCACCGAGGTGTCCATCGTCCCTCCACCTATTCGCTGAGGTGTAATTGTTGTCAATTATTTGTCGAATCAAAAAAGTATCATTTGATTTCACTGCACCTGCAACTGAAATCCCAATTACACTCTTTACTGACTGATCTTTCACCATTGATATATCTCTCGATCATTCTTCATCATTCGCAATCGAACCCAATTGCTCCTAATCAAATTCGATCTTAGTCAAATCTATACAATATAATCAAACAGTGCAAAAACTGAAAAATGTAACTATTTTAACCAATTTGCATCGCTGAAAAATAGTAAAAGACACTTTCATTTTAAATCATTTTTTAATATATACGAGCAAAATAACCAAAAAGTCTGATAAATTGATCACTCTAAAATTATTAAGAAAAAAATATAAAAATGTTAATTTTTATCAGAAAAAATTAGAATTGGGTTAAGATTTTTTTTAAGTCGGCAAATATACACACTGAGTCCTACTACTTGCACTTGACAAGATTTAAATTTTTCACTTCCAATTTAAGAGTTAGAGTTAATAGCATAACCAATAAATATATGATGCGGTATTTTAAAAAATAAAACTTGAAATAAACAATTCTCAAAGTATCCTTGGGTGGCTTTTAAAAAAATAGTATATTAATGACCCAATTTGTTTTTTCTCAACATATAATTTGACAAATTCGAATTATTTCTATTAATGTTGTGATTATGTGTTACAGTGTATTATGTGAAAATTTATTTTAATATATCTTTATAAAACTAAAAGACAATGGAATAGCATTGAAGATGATATAATAAATAACACACTTAATAAAATTTCTAACTACACCTCTAATAAAATGAAAAGTGAAGTTTATTTGCCGTTTATTTTTTTAACAAAAATATGATATGTTCAACTATTTAATTATCTCTGATCAATTAAATTTTTTATATAAATAATTTTTATACTATAAATAATAAAATAAACAGCTCAAACCAACAAATAAACATATTTTAAGCCCGAAATTGACCCAACTAGATTAGAGAAAAGTCTCTCAATCTCTTTGATTATTGACAAAAATAAATAAATATAAACTTCTAGATTGGGTGTAAATATGGAGCCATGATAAATTTAGAAAAAATAATTTTGGCACTTTCCTCTTAACAAAATACACTCTTCACTTTGTTTTTATTAGAAAAAATTGCAAAAATGCCATTTAAATATTTTGGACAAAAAAATATAGGATAGAGAATTGAGGACTTTTTTGCAACTTTGTCTAATATATAAAAGCAAAATGAGAAATGTATTTAACTAAAAGGTGAGTGTTAAAATCATTTTCCTAAGTTTATGACCATTGATTAAAGGATGGTGGGGTCTACCAGTGCCCTCAAACAGATTTTATGGGTGGCAGTATTATTAAAATTAATAATTTATATATTATAATTTTACTTGAAATTATAAGTGTTCGGCAAATATATTCGTTTGTAGTTGAAATAAAAAATAATAATTATAACTTGTAATAAAAATTATAAATATATAAAAAAATTATAACTTATTATTAAAATTAATAACAATAATTAAAAACTAATCTCAAAATATCAACCAAACTCTCTCTCATTCATCTCTTTGACATGAAGATAGACATTAGGGTAAGACCAATGAGAGCTGAGGTGAATGATTACCCTGTCCATTAACACATCTCACATCTCATGGAGAGTGTAAGTTTTTAAATGCTTGCTTTGTAAGGGTGAGTGAGCTTTGAACTTAGAAAGGACAATGCGATATAAAGGCTTCGTTTGGTAAAAGAATTAAATTTTGAGTTTTTATGTTTTAGTTTAAAATTGAAAAAGTCAAAGAATCTCATTTGAAAATTCAACAGCTTTTAGTCTTTTAGATTTTGTTTTTTTTACATAAAATAAATTTATATATTTTTTTAAATTATCATAACTTTTACTATACACATCTATTTTTTATAAAAATTATATTTTTAAATTTATTCATCAAAATCTATAAAAAAAAAAGATCTATATTAAATATAAAATTATATAAAAATAATTTTATAAATATTATAATATTTTTTTTCTAATTTAATGCTTTTTTTTTCTTAAAATTACTTTAATCCAAAATTTTTGATTTATTATATTTTGACTTAAAACTATTTTTATAATTTACCAAATAAATTTTTTTGTTTATAAAAAACTGACTTAAAACTATGTTGCCAAATGAGGGCAAAGTAGACAATGTGTATAATAGAAAAATTCGTTGTTTCAATAAATATGAGATTATTGTTTTTAAAGACATAATAAAAAGTTAGTATGCTCTAGCTTTTATAATTTCAGGTAGACTTGCAGATCTAAAAATTTTACCAATTCATCTCAATTTTTCTCTTTTTTTTGCTTTAAAATTCAAACAGGGGGTTTTTGAAAAATTTACTGTTATTAATTTTTAACTTGCTACTAATTTTAGTTATAAGGTACAAATTTTTTTTATATTTAAGTTCTAATGTATAATTTTTATTAAATACTTATAATTTTTGCTATAAACTCTAATTTATAAGCTACAATATAACAACAGTTTTTCCAAACATTGTCTTTTTCAAAATTTAAACTGCAAAACTGTAACGATCCGAGCTTTTGAAATTTTTTTTTCAATAATATTTAATAAATAATAATAAGTAGAAATTAATCATTTTGTTGTGGAATATATAATTCATAGAGTTTATTTTAATAATAAACCTAAGTAAATTTGATTTTTAAGTTAAGCTAAAAATTTAAATTTAAATAATAGAATTATAATAAGTTTTATGCATATGTTAAGTTTAAGTTTAAAAAAAAAATGATAATAATAATAATAAATAATCTAATGGCATAATAACTTTTTTTTAGAAGGTAATAATCTCTTTAGGAAAGAAATATCATTCAGATGATAATAATTTTATTTTTGAGAGGCAAAAGAATTAAAATAAATAAATAAATAAAATAATTATATTTATATATATAGAATCTTTATCTATCTATCTATATATATACACACACATATAACCATTAGGGTTTTTTTTGTGCCTAATTTTATATCTTGGAGCCGCATTAGGGGTTTAGAAAAAATTCCAAGAACAGTGCGCCGCTGGAAGTGTTCAGGGAGAAAAAATCAGACTGCGTTTTAGCACCGATCAAAAGCTAAATGAAGTCGGATCATCATGATTTTTTTTTAAAAAAACTTCTGGCATCGTGTTCTTGATAAACAGCAATTTCTTTTTTTAACCAGTAAGATCTAAACCTGCATTTATTTTTGTTGATCATTATAAATAATATTCGATTATTCCGGCGTTCTGTTTTCTTCTTGTTTTTCAACCTCACTTCGTTTTTTTTTTTGAAAGAGGGAAGAGAATAAGCCTCTAGATTTGTAGATTAAGAAAGAAATTAAACCATTCGTCTCAAACCAAAGCTGTTATCGTCATGTCGTCGTAAAAAATCGAAAAAAATAACCGAAATCCCTAGTTTCGCAATGCATCGATTTTTAATCACTTCTTTTGTTTTAAAATTCCAATTAATTACTGTATTTTAATATGTATAATGAATATTCTGATATTAAAAGTTTTCTTTTAATATAAACAATTAATCAAAAATAAAAAAATAAAATAAAATAACCGAATCACTTGTTGCGCCAGTTCCATATTTAATTACTTTAATAAATTCTACGATTTTTTAGTTGCAGCATTTTTGAATTTTTTTTTAATAAATCTTCTGAATTTAAGATGGTTCACTCCAAAAAATAATAATAATTAATCAATGATATCTTGGTATTTTACATCGGAAAGAGAGAGGGAGTTTCTTGGTTATAAAGAAAAAAAATTTAAATCCTTACATTCAACGAGACCTTTTCCCATGTGGTAAAAATCTTAGCAGAACTCCACAGTTAAGCGTGCTTAAGCGGTAGCAATGCAAGGATGGGTGACCCTAGGAAAGAACAAAATCGCCGTCTCGCGTGACACGTGAGCGGGCTACATATAAGGACGTACAGGCTACTACACGGGGACGTGTAGCCCTAAGGGGGTGGATTGCGATATCCTGGTATTCCATATCGGAAAAGGGAGAACGAGTTCCTGGGTTATAAAGGAAAAAATTTTGATCTTTACATTTAGCGAGACCTTTTCCCATGTGCTAGAAATCCTAACAGAACTCTTCAGTTAAGCGTGTTTGAGCGGAAGCAATGCAAGGATGGGTGACTCCCTGGGAAGAACAAAACCATGAGAGTTTTTTTCAAAACGGACAATATCGTTGCCATGTGAAGGGTTGAGATGTTACAGACAGATACACCCCGACCCTTTGAGGATTTATTTGGGCCACTTCGACATCGTATTTTGACGCAATTTTTTTTGGAGATCAAGATCTCGATGTGCTCTACCTACCATAATTTTTTAGGGGTTCAAAAGTGGCAGCAAGGTTGTCAAACTGCGGCTGAAAAAAGGTGGTGCAGTGCTGCATACACAGCAGATTTTTCGGTACCTTAAGGGACTGTTTGGGCTTCTTTTTAAGCATTTTTTCGGAGTTCCAGCGGTGGTCCGGAGGCTGAGGAAAAATTTTGGGTCTTTGACAGCTCGTTTAGGGTTCCAAAACGCTAGGCGTTTAATATTTAATTCAAGACTGTCGGATTAAAAGATTAAACGGATGGACCGGATCATAACGACTTAATTAATATTTATTTTGTTATTAGTTAATTATTTATTTATTTATTTTATTTTATTGCGGATATGGATTTTATTTTATTTTATTTTTTTCTTTTATGCATGATGTTATTATCAAAAGTATAATAGGAAAAACTAATTTATAAAATAAATAATTCTAGCAATTTTTTAAAATAGGAAAATAAATAGATAATTATTTATTTAATTTTTGTGCTAAATTTAATTAAGATTTTTTAATTAAAACCCGGGTAATTAATTTATTTTGCAAAATTAAATAAGAAAGTTTTTTTGTTTATTTTATTATGGTTAAATAAGGAATATTTTAATTGATTAATATCGAATTTATTTTAATCGGGAATTAAAATATGTTTAATCGTTTAAAATGAACTAAAAGAAAAAATTCTCAATTTTTAAAATATTAAGTGGGAGAAAAGTCTAGTCACAAATAAATTCTACGGTCTCCATTACACGTTCATAGGAGATGTGGTCATAGCTCGCGCCCTAAGGAATGGCTATAATCATGGTATCTCTGGTACGAATCTTCGAAAGAAGTAGATTTGAGAATAGTGTGAAGTAGGGTTCGCTCACACCGGACTCAGGGTTTTGACACGGTATTTTTAAATTAAGGGTCATGGTTATACACTTAACCCGTGAATAAAAATATCATCCCTAGGGAGTTACTTCTTTTATTTTTGAAAACCAAAATTAATTGGGTATTTAATTTACATGAAATGTCCTATATCAAGAATTGAAAAACTTAGTAGTTCTTTATTCGTTAATTGTTAGATGTCCACACTACGTGGCCTATCAATTGATGTAATTCTGGGTCGGTGGTTTTTTATTATGATATTTAGTTCTGGCAGTAAATTAATAGGCTGGCATGTCTGTCCGGACAGGTGTTGATTAGTAGACGTCCACACTACGTGGCCTGCTTAATCACGAATGATTCGGGCTGCCAATAATTTTTTTTCAAATTAAAAGGTTGAGGGACCCTAACTTGATAAAAGAATTAAAAAAAAATTTCTT
Organism: Heliamphora exappendiculata; assembly: GCA_034768845.1. Classification (NCBI taxonomy): domain Eukaryota; kingdom Viridiplantae; phylum Streptophyta; class Magnoliopsida; order Ericales; family Sarraceniaceae; genus Heliamphora; species Heliamphora exappendiculata. Next base: position 89 of record JAOTRH010182503.1, on the reverse strand, counting down.
TTGTTTCTCAGGTTTAATAATGGGATCATTCAATCCACTTGCGGCAATTCTCAAGGAACATAAACTAACTGGACAAAACTTTATCACAT